>CAUYOR010022247.1:0-11205 GCA_963573925.1 Callimico goeldii
GTTTAGGAAAATTTTCCTGAATAATATCCTGTAGGGTATTTTCCAGCTTGGATTCATTCTCTCCGTCGCATTCAGGTACACCTATCAAACGTAAATTTGGTCTTTTCACGTAGTCCCACATTTCTTGGAGACTTTGCTCACTCCTTTTTATCCTTTTTTCTCTTATCTTTTCTTCACGTTTTATTTCATTAAGTTGGGCTTTGACCTCTGATATCCCTTCTTCTGCTTGAACAATTTGAGTGTTTAAACCTGTGCATGCTTCTCGGAGTTCCTGTATTGTATTCTTCATTTCCATTAATTCACTCATACTCCTCTCTAATTTGTCTATTCTTGATAGGATTTCATCAAACCTTTTTTCAAAGTTCCCAGTTTCTTTATGTTGGGCTACAACATGTTCTTTTAACTCATCGAAGTTTTTAATTATCCATTCCTTGAAGCGATGTTCTAGCATTGGGATGGGCTCGTTCTCCATCAAGCCTTATTCCATTGTTCCTGTGGAATTGTGATCATCTTTAGAGGGAGAGGCGTTCTGACTTTGAGTATTCTCAGCTTTTTTACGCTGGTTTCTTCCCATCATTGGATATTTATCCTCCTGTTGGCTTTGAAATTTTCAGCTTTCAGATTAAGTCTCTTGAGTGGACGTCCAAGTTGTTAGTTCCTGGGGCCAGAACAGTGTCGTTAAGACTGACGGTGCTTTTCTTCCCAGGATTCTCCTGTCTGGCTTCCTTCTTGTGTCCGTAGCAGGCGACTCTGCCTTCCCGGGGCTCCAAACCTCAGTCAGAAGGGGAAGGTCCCGTTTACTCTGGGCCAGGAGCTGCCGCGCTGAGTGCTGGGGAGCCTTGTGGTTCCTTCGAACCTTGGTCAGAAGGGGGAGCCGGCCTTGTTTACTCTGTTCCGTGAGAGCCGAGGTGCCGGTGAAACCGCTGCGCCGTCCATGAGAGTCGGGCTGGCGTCCCGTGTACTCTTCCTCTGGGAATCTTCTGCTCCTTGAGTGACCAGAATTTGTCTGAAAGTGTGGCTTCCTCTAGTTCTCCACACCTTCCCGGAGAGCTACAATCCCAGGATGTTATCGGTCGGCCATCTTGGATCCTTCCCCTGGCATGGATTCTTTCTTTGGCATCATTTAATATATTTAAACCCAGCGCTGTATCTGGAGGCAGCCAGTATTTCACCACCGGGTTTTATATATTAAATGACATATTCCAGCAGCAGACCAGGATCTAGCCTGGCTGGATTCCTGCTGGATCTCACAATTTTCTCTGGAATGTCTGGCCAACCCACTCCAGCACTGTCCTCGGTGGGGGTGAGAGGAGGGGGTCCTCTTCTTTCGTTCCTCTCATGACAAAATTCCCCTTCTCTTTATTTACTTCATGGTCTATTCGTCTAATCAACATGTTGACTGTTATTATTTTCTCTGTTTTGTGAATTGATTTTTTTTCTTAATTTTGTACTTCCCCTTTAGGAATGTATTTTAAATTTAGAATCAGTCAGGGTTTTACTTACAGTAATTAAAGAAATTGACTTTCTGATTTTTAGATGTGCGCTGCAAACTGAAATAGAAATTTATTGCTATTAGTCAAAATCAAATGATACCAGTTTACAAAACATAAACAGGCAAAATATTCACAAATGTAAAATGCAAATGATGATGCACTGTTACTCAGTAA
Organism: Callimico goeldii; assembly: GCA_963573925.1. NCBI lineage: Eukaryota > Metazoa > Chordata > Mammalia > Primates > Cebidae > Callimico > Callimico goeldii. Next base: position 1,668 of record CAUYOR010022247.1, read on the forward strand.
TAGAAGGAGAAAAAAGCTAGCTTTCATTTTTACCTCAAAAAAAAAAAAAATTGGCTGAGCATGGTGGCTCACACCTGTAATCCCAGCACTTTGGGAGGCTGAGGTGGGTGGATCACCTGAGGTCGGGAGTTCTAGACCAGCCACACACACACACACACACACACACACACACACACAAACACACACAATTTAGCAAACTATATCTTGGCCAAAGTAATTTAGATTTTGAGAGAATTGGTCTTCCCAGATCATCACTGAAGAAGGAACATGGGGTCTTGATGATATAATAACTTCACTTGCCAATAGTCATAAAATAGGAATTATTCAATATGATGCTTAAGCCAAGAAGTTTTTATCTGGGGAAAATATAAGTTAAATTATCTTTTCATATCATATGCCAGAAATGCCTAGGTAGATCAAATAGTTAAATATGTGAATGCCAATCCATAAATAGAGAAAATAAAGTCACATATCTGTCAGGTTCTATTCACCAAACAGAATCTGTCTCTCTCTCTCTATGGGGAATAATTAATATCCTAAGTTTAAGAGCAATGTTAGAAACTCAGCTGCGTGCAGTGGCTCATGCCTGTAGTCCCAGCACTTTGGGAGGCCTAGGCAAGAGAATCGCTTGAGCCCAGGAGTTTGAGACCAGCCTGGGCAACATGGGAAAATCTAATCTCTACAAAAAAATTTTGTTTTAATTAGTAAGGTGTGGTGGCATGCACCTGTAGTCCCAGCTACTCTGGAGGCAGAGGTGAGAAGATCACTTAAGCCCACGATATTGAGGCTGTAGTGAGCTGAGATTGTACCACTGCACTCCAGCCTGGGTGATGGAGTGAGACCCTGTCTCAAAAAAAAAAGAAAAAGAAAAAAACTCAAAAGAAAAGGAAAGCAGCAGTAGATATAACTACATTGGAAAAAATTGTAACAACTATGATAAATGGTTAAAATCTGTACTAACTGAAGACCTCATATATATAAACAAAAAAGCTATCAAGGTCCAAACAAATTATGGGCAAAAATATAAATAGATAATTCTTTTTCAAAAGGGCTGAGTGAGGTGGCTCACCTTTAATCCCAGCACTTTGGGAGGCTGAGGCAGGTGGATCACCTGAGGTCAGGAGTTCGAGACCAGACTGACCAACATGGTGAAACCCCGTCTCTACTAAAAATACAAAAATTATCTGGGCCTGGTGGTGGGCACCTGTAACCCCAGCTACTAGGGAGGCTGAAGCAGGACAATCACTTGAACCTGGGAGGTGGAAGTTGCAGTGAGCAGAGATCCGCCACTGTACTCCAACCTTGCCACAGAGTGAGAGACTCCATCTCAAAAAAAAAAGAAAAAGAAAAAGAAAGAAAGAAAACTAGTTAAAAGGCAAACAATACATTTAACCTCAATTGTTTGCAAATTGATGCAATACAAATACCATTTTGCCAAATTCAAATAGTGCACATTACTTAAAACTGATTTTAATAAGCAATTCCGCAGTAAGATGAACTTCTGCTCATTACGTTGAGTACGTACATTTTTAACTTTCTGGAACCAGTTGAGTGATGTATACCAGTAATCTGAAAAGTGGCGGTATCTTTTAACACACGGGAACCTGGAGGCTGACTGCTCCTGTGATGTTGGGCACAAGGTACCTGACCGAGGCAGCCTTAGCAGTGCCGAGCTGAGTAACACAGAGCAAACCACTCAGCCTTTACATCTACCATATAAGCCTTTAATCAGTTTTAATGTGTGAGATAATCAAAATCCGATTTTACAATTACCTTAGAAAGAAACTGCAAACATAAGTTCTATTTGTAAAACATTGGGGGAAAGGTATTTTTGAATATATGTTGTAAAAAATATTTAAATGGTGAGCGTGCAATTGGTTATACATGCTTTTCAAATACTTCAACTTGCAAAGTGATTGATTCAAACTTGATACAATTAGAACAGCCACCGGAGAAGCTATCTTTAATTTTCTGTACCACATAGAAAAATCCATCGTCAAAATGAGTGAAGCTGGGCTGCCTCTGAAAACCGAACTGTAATGCATTCTATTTTGATTGGATTATCAGTTCAGAAATTTTCCAATACCAAATTCTACCACTCTGTCTAAGGAAGGCATTGATCAATGTGCTCAGTAAAGACTCAGTAAGTAAATAAAGCCCCATGCAATTCTCTCCGTAAAGCAGAAGGGCCTTCTCCCCACCATTACCCCATGCCAAATCTAGTGAAATCAAATTGTTTCTTTAAATTTTGTTCACGTTCTTTCCTCAGACACTTTTCACTTTTTCTTCACTTACAATTTGAAAACTGCCTTACCTTTCTTCTCATAACACTTTCAATGCACATTCATATACATATAATATTTATTTTATTATAATTACTGCATTTCAATGGGTTGCTTGTCAGCCTTCCCCTCTAGCCTACATCCTGGGGGACAGGAAGCCAGGCATGTCACCCATCCCTCATTATCATGCAGTTCTTCACACCCACCCAAGCCTTGCATCAGCGGGTACTCGATAGGTATGTCAAACTCAGTTGAAATTAAAAGGCTAAGAGAGGTTGTTATATGGAAATTTTTCTACACATGAATCTTCTTTTATGTAATCCCACATGGAGCGATCAATGGTAATTCAGCCACTGAGGCAAAGGCCCACACAATACTCACTCTTCCTCTCTTTAAAATAAACCTCTCTTCCCAAAGGGGTTATGACCCTGTTCTTTAAGCTCAGACATACTCCATTTCTCTGCTAGACTCTCCACATGTCTATGCCCATAATTCTCCAGGGGCACTTCCTAACAGTGAATTTGCTGGATCAGAGAGAAGAATTTCCATTCTCATCAAGCACTGTGTATATTATATGCCTTTGCCAATTGGCCTGATGAGACGTGGCTTCTTTTTGTTTAAAGTTGCTTTTCTTGGATTTTCTGTGCTCCACCTTGTCTTCCTCCTCGCCCTTCTTCACCTACACACCTTTTGTTGTCCTTAGGAGCAACACTTTTCTCCTTTTATGTTTTCATGTTACCCTGATGGAATTAACAGGTAATCATCCTCAGTCATCCAGGGATCCGATCGTCCACCTGGGCAGAAGGCCAGAGCTGTATCAAAGAAGGCCAGCCTCCAACCTCATGGGCCACTTGCCCGACAAGAACAAAAAGACTTGAGGCAACTAGATGTGTTAGTGCATCAACCTGGCCTAGTTACCTGCAGCTCACTCTTCAGACCTCACTTCAAAAATCGAGTCCCCAAAGAAGCCTTTTCTGACTTCCAGATGTACCCAAGTTGTCCCATTCTGAGCTCCAATAACTATTTTTTAATTTTTTTTATTTTACTAATATTTGTCATGTACATGAGGACAAGGGACTGGTCTTTCTGCTGCTCATCATCTCCTATCACAGTGCTTGACACCTAGTAGGAGATCAATAAATATTTGCAAAATGAATCAAAGAAAACCATCAATTGGTAATTCTAAATGAAATCCCCAGGGTCGGGCATGGTGGCTCACACCTGTAATCCCAGCATTTTGGGAGGCCGGGGCGAGCGGATCCCCTGGGGTCAGGAGTTGGAAACCAGCCTGATCAACACGGTGAAATCCATTCTCTGCTAAAAAGACAAAATTAGCCTGGTGTGGTAGCTCATGCCTGATATCCCAGCTACTTGGGAGGCTTAGGCAGGAGAATCAGTTGAACCTGGAAGGCAGAGGTTGCAGTGAGCAGAAATTGCACCATTGCACTATAGCCTGGGCAAGGAGCAAAACTCCATCTCAAAAAAGACAAATGAATAAATGAAGTACCCCTAGAAGTGGTTATCCCTGTATGCACATTAAATCACCTGTGAAATTTCTTTTTTAAAAAAATACTAATGTTCATCCCAGCAGTAGACTTTTTTTTAAATGGAGTTTCACTCTTATCGCCCAGGATGGGCTGCAATGGCCCAGTCTCAGCTCACTGCAACCTCCGCCTCCCGGGTTCAAGCGATTCTCCTGCCTCAGCCTCCCGAGTAGCTGAGATAACAGATGTGCGCCACCATGCCCGGCTAATTTTTGTATTTTTAGTAGAGACAGGGTTTCACCAGTTGGCCAGGCTGGCTTCGAACTCCTAACCCCAGGTGATCTGTCCGCCTCTGCCTCCCAAAATGCTGGGATTACAAGAGTGAGCCACCGGGCCTGGCCAGCAGTAGACCTTTTAAATCAGAATTTCCAGGTGATTCCTCTCGTGCCACCAGGGTTAAGAAACTGATGATCTGTGCCAACCACCTTGACAAGGAAGGCCATTGGCCACCAGGGGGCGCACAAACAACATCAATAGTTCCAGGGAGCTACTTGCAGCTACCTAAGGACTTTGATGAGTTCGTCCTTTCAGTGACAGTTTTACATCTGGCTCTGTTTACACACACACACACACACACACACACACACACACACACACACACACACACACACACACACACACGATCCTGCTTCATAACACTAAAAAAAGTGAAAATGAACTGCAGAGGGCATGGTGTCTCTTGTGGGTTCTGCCCCACAAGAGTAAGGCAGCATGAGTTTGGGTTTGTTTGTGACACAGTCTCGCTCTGTGGCCCAGGCTGGAGTGCAGTGGCGTGATCTCAGCTCACTGCAACCTCCTGCTCTCGGGTTCAAGCGATTATCCTGCCACAGCCTCCCGAATAGCCAGATTACGGGTGCGCAGCACCATGCCCCCTATTTTTTTGTATTTATAGTAGAGAACTTTTGAGGTCAGGATTTTGAGACCAGCCTGGCCGACATGGTGAAACCCCATCTCTAAAATTAACCAGGCATGGTGATACATGCCTGTAGTCCTAGCTACTTGGGAGTCTGAGACGGGAAAATCATTTAAACTCAAAAGGCAGAGGTTGCAGTGAACTGAGATTGTGTTACTGTGCTTCAGCCTGGGCGACAGAGTGAAACTCCATATAAAAATAAATAAATAAATAGGAAAAGAATTACTATGTGATTTGATTTCCATTGTCTGTTTAAAACATACACAAGCTAGTTCATCTTTGTGTGTGTGTGTGTGTGTGTGTGTGTGTGTGTGTGTGTGTGTGATGGAGTCTCAGTCTGTCACTCAGGCTGAAGTGTGGTAGTACTATCTCGGCTCACCGCAACCTCCACCTCCCTGGTTCAAGCACCCCTGCCTCATCCTCCTGAGTAACTGGGGTTACAGGCGCACACCACCATGGCTGGCTATTTTTTTTGTATTTTCAGTAGAGATGGGGTTTCAACATGTTGGCAAGGCTAGTCTCGAACTCCTGACCTTAGACAATCTGCCCACCTTGGCCTTTCTAAGTGCTGGGATTACAGGCATGAGCCACTGTGCCCAGCAGATCTAGCTCATCCTTAACAGTCAAAAATGTTACATCTTTTTTTCTCCTTCAACTCAAAATTGTACATAAAAATATCTTTATGTTTCAAAGTTCTTTTAATTGATTATCATATTATCCTTAGGTATAACTAAAATATGGGAAATTTTATTTTAATTTTAAAATTTCAGATGATTCTAAATGTTAAAAAATTCCAGATTGAGTTATTTCAAATATCATCCGTATAAAATTAAATATAACCTCATGGTTATAAATATTTTTTATTTATTAAGTATAAAATGTTGAATTACATTAACTATATCAGGTTTAAATTGTATTAAATTATATATGCATTCCTTAATGAAATAGGCTTTTGTTTTTTCAGTTCATATATGTAGGGCAAATATCACTGGTTATTAAAATGAGACAAGGTTCAGAATAAATTCTATTTCTATTTTTATTTCCTTATATGTTAATACTCAGAAAACATGTTTATAGACCAGGCATGGTGACTCATCCCTGTAATCCCAGCACTTTGAGAGGCTGAGGCAGGCAGATTACCTGAGGTCAGAAGTTTGAAACCAGCCTGGCCAACATGGTGAAACCCTGTCTCTACTAAAAATAGAAAAATCAGATGGGCATGGTGATGGGCACCTGTCTGTAATCTCAGCTACTCAGGAGGCCGAGGAAGGAGAATCACTTGAACCCAGGAGGCAGAGGTTGCAGTGAGCCGAGATACCATTGCACTCCAGCCTGGGCAACAAGAGCTAAACTCTATCTAAAATATATATATATATGTAAACATGTATATGTTTACATATGTCACTGAGTGGAAATGGAAGGAATTTTATTATGCAATGTCATTCAACTTTTTAGAATCTTCTTCTGAGTCATATGCCAAAAATCCCATAATGATCTAGTGCCATGCTGTGCCCTTAACACACAGATGTCTGGATGATGACAAACCATGCCTTAAGTTTATGGTGCCTTGATTCCAATTGATAATTGATGTTTCAGTGTACCGTTCTTTGTTGCTCCAGAGGCAGAGACATAGTTAGAAGTGAAATGGGTAAGTGAGACTCCTTCCTCTTATAAAGTGAGAGAAGCAGAATTATAAAGGCAAATTAAAGGGAAAGCTTCATGACACCTGGGTTACAGGCATGTCATCAGGCAGATATAGGGACTTCCTGCTTCCTGTTTCCTGAGATGGCAAGCTGCATTAATAATGCGGTCTTCTAATGTGTAAAGCAAATGTGAACAGAACTGCAAAGATAAACAGACGACTCATAGCTACAATGGGAGGTATTAATAAGTTCATCTCACAAATAGGACAAACAAACAAACAAACAAAGCAGCAAGGGATAGAGGTGAGAACACATCAGTACCTCACTTGATATGACATACCTTTACAGACCTGCGACAACCGTCTGCAAAGCACACATCCTTCACATCACACACAGAATGTTGTTTTTTAATTGGCTATATACAAGGCCAAGTATGTGAGGTAATGTGTATACTAATTAGCTTGATTTAGCCATTCCACACGTATAGGTTGTCAAAATATTATGTTGTACTTTATAAAGAAAATTTTTCTCAATTTTTTTAAGAAAAATGTCCAAAGACCTTGACAGATGCCTCATAAAAGATGACATTCAGATGACAGGTAAACATATGAAAAGATGCTCACATCATATATCATCAGGGAAATGCAAATTAGAACAACAATGAGATACCATTGGCCAGGAACAGTGGCTCATGCCTGTAATCCTAGAGCACTATGGGAGGCCGAGATGTGTGGACCACCTGAGGCTAGGAGTTTGAGACCACCCTGGACAATGTGTCAAAACCCCGTCCACATCCCCCCTACAAAAAGGAAAAAAAAGTAGTTGGTCATGGTGGCACTCACTTGTACTCTCAGCTACTCGGGAGGCTGAGGCAGGAGAATTGCATAAAGTGGGGAGGCCAAGCTTGCAGTGAGCTGTGAGGGCAGCACTGCACTCCAGCCTGGTGCGGCCACTTTGGAAAACAGTGTAGCAGTTTCTTACAAAACTAAACATACTCCTATCATAGGATCCACAACTGTGCCCTTGGTATTTACCCAAAGATGTTAAAAACTTATGTCTACACAAAAACCAGCACACCAATGTTTATAGCAGCTGCATTCATAATTGCCAAAACTTGGAAGCAATCAAGATGTTTTCCATAGGTGAATGAATAAACTATGGTACATCCAGACCATGAAATATTATTCAGCACTGAAAAGAAATGCACTATTAAGCGATGGACGAACCTTAAAGGCATATAACTAAGTGAAAGGAGACATCTGAAAGTGGTACATCTATATGATTCCAACTATAGGACATTCTGGAAAAGACAAGATTGTAGAGACAGTAAAAAGATCAGGGGTTGCCAGAGCCTGAGGCAGGGTGGTGAATAGATAGATAGAGCACAGAGAATCTTTAGGGAACTGAAAATACTTTGTATGATACTATAATGGTGAATAACTATCATTATACATTCGTCCAAACACATAGAAAGCACAACATCAGAGGCAGACTTTGAGTAATCATGAAGTGCCAGTGTAAGCTCATCAGTTGTAACAAATGTACACTCTGGTGGAAGACGATAATGGTGGAGGCTATGTATGTGTCAGGGCAGAAGGTACATGAAACATTTCTGCACCTTCCTCTCAATATTGCTATGAACCTAAAACCACTCTAAAAACATAAAGTCATTTTGAAAAAGGACATCATAGTAGTCTTCCAAAACTTATTGTTACTCCTTGTTATGTTAATCAAATTTATCCTTATTGTTAATGTCACTGTTACACATTCATTTTCTCCACTTTTTGGTGTCTGCAGAATTACTGAAAATCCTAAGAGCTTTTATGTATGAAGCTTATCTCCAACAATAACATAGATATTAAAAATTAAATCTGGGAATTGTTTAAAAAAATTTACTTATTTGCTTTAAAATAACAAGGACCCATTGTATGTTAACATAGAAACATGCATTTTATTAGAAATGACTGTATTTCCCAAGACACAAAAAGATTTTAGTGAGAAAACTAAATCATTACTTTATAAATCTTCTTAGTGTCTGGCCAAACAGAAGACAGCCAGATTCTTATATCTGCTTCGGCATTTAATTTGCTGTGAAATGCTGGTTGGCAGAAATGTTTGAAGTGGAATTGGAGAGGGGAGGAATATTTCAGGAGCCTTTACAGATCATTGTGGCCACTTTTTAAGGTTAGTTGTAGGGTGGAATCTGAAACCGTATCAGTAAACTTTTAGTATGCTGTCATGTTAAAATCCACTGGTCTGTCTTGCAATTTGAATGGATTTTTGCCCCAGCTCAACTTTGCAATAATAAGATTTACACTAGCACTGTCACCCCAGCATGTGACAACCACACGTTATTCATGGGAACCCCAGAAAGCTGAGGGGCCACAGGGGGCTCCACAACTCCAAGTGGCCGACTCGATGGTGCCCTTGAGATTCCTCTTTTCCAGCTCAGGGCAAAGCACTGGAGTTTGTGGGCGGTAAGTTACATGGATTTACAGATTAAATCATCTCTTGTTAACCTAAGCAACCCTCCCAAGATGGACACGTTATAAAATTGGACTTTCAAAGGGACCTTGGATCAAAGATGTCACTAAACAAGCAAGCACAAGTGAACAACAGGAGAATGGCAAAGCTGACACGTCTGCCAATTTGCAAGGTCACAAACAGCAACCTTCAAATAATCAGGTCTGCCAAGAAGTCAGCTAAAAAGACTCAAAGTTATCAGGAAGATTTTCGCAGGTACAGTCATGCTTTGCTTCGGGATGGGGATAGTTCTGAGAAATGCATTATTTGGCAATTTTGCTGTTGCGTGAACATCATAGAGTGTAGTTACACAAACGTAGATGGGATAGCCCACTACACACCTAGGCTATATGGTATAGCCCACTGCTTCTAGGCTACAAACCTGTATGGCACACAACTGTACTGAATACCATAGGCAACTGTTAACACAATGGTGTCTGTGTATCTAAACATCTCTAAACATAGAAATGGTACAGTAAAAATAGAGCATACAAGAAAGAATGCGAGGCGGGTGGATCATGAGGCGAGGCGGGTGGATCACGAGGTCAACAGATCGAGACCATCCTGGTCAATATTGTGAAACCCCGTCTCTACTAAAAATACAAAAATTAGCTGGGCATGGTGGCGCGTGCC
>CAUYOR010022249.1:0-14701 GCA_963573925.1 Callimico goeldii
TACAAAAAATTAGCTGGGCACGGTGGCGCGTGCCTGTAATCCCAGCTACTCAGGAGGCTGAGGCAGGAGAATTGCCTGAACCCAGGAGGCGGAGGTTGCGGTGAGTCGAGATCACGCCATTGCACTCCAGCCTGGGTAACAAGAGCGAAACTCAATAAAAAAAAAAAAAAAAACTGGAGAAACCCTACCTCTCACAGGCTAGAACAAGGTAAGAGAAAGTGGCTCTTCAAAAAAAAAAAAAAAAAAAAAACCAAAGAAAGACAATTGGTATCTTCTAAATACTGACTTCGAGGCTGGTACCTTAGCCTGTCAGGTTAGTCCTAGGAAGCAGCAGGAGAGGAAGAGGCCCAGCAGAGCAGTTCAGCCACGGACCTGGCGCTCTCTCCACGACTTCCTCTTACACCAGGACAGAGCTCCAACTTCTAGAACTGCCCGCCGCAGCCAGAATGACAGAGAATGCCAAACACAAAAGTGCTTTCATTGATATATTTCCACTTAAAAAATCCTGACAGCCGAGTTCAAAACCAGCCTGGCCAAGATGGTGAAACCCCGTCTCTACTAAAAATACAAAAAATTAGCTGGGTGTGGTGGTGGCGCCTGTAATCCCGGCTTCTCAGGAGGCTGAGGCAGAGAATTGCTTGAACCCGGGAGGCGGAGGCAGCATCAGCCGAGATCGCGCCACTGCACTCCAACCTGGGCGACAGAGCAACTCAGTCCAAAAAAAAAAAAAAAAAAAAAAACCCTGACAGCCAACAAACACTGTCTTTGAGACCATGGAGAAGTGGGTGACAGAAAGATGGAAAGGTACACGCGTTTAACTTAATGTCCAGTCTGTACAACAAACAACAAAACTAGTTAACTACAATTAAAAATGGATGCCCATCACTCGAACAACGAGAAACCGCAGCTCTTACCTTCCTATCAGTGACCAGAAGGAAACCTAGCTGCGACTTCCACCCCCGGACCCCCGCCTCTTCTTCAATTCCAATCTAAGTTTTCAGGAGTACGCCGAGGTGACGTGAAGCTTTATTTTGTTTTGAATGGGATTCCATCAGAAAGCGAAAGGTCCACGGATCGCCAGTCGGGGAGTCGGCTCCGAGAGGCGCGGACCACACCGCCAGCCCAGGCTCCGCCGCGTTGGGGCGCCCCGTCTCCTCCCCTCGACCAACACGCACCCGCTGGGGAGTCCGCGCAGCTCCGCGGGGAGCCGGGCACCAGCGCAGGCACCGGGCGGTCAGCGAGGCGGCGGCCAGCGCCCTCCCAACCCGGGCGCGCTCTCCCGCAGGAAACAGCTGGCTCGGGACGCCACGGGAGCGCCTCAGGGAGGGAGCGCAGGGCACGCAGTGTCCGCACCGGGCGCGCCCCCGTCCCGGGCCCGAGAGAGAGGGGGAGCGGCCGGGGCCCCGCGTCCTGACGCCCGACGTACGGGGTCTCAGCGCGCGGGCAGCGGCCAATGGCCGAGAACTTCACGACCCCAACCCCGCGGGGCCTGGCTCAGGGTCCCGGCCCCCGAACCCCGCCGCGTCCGGGCCCGCGACCGTTACAGGGCCCGCACCGACCCAACGCCCGCCCCGCTCCGCGCCGCTCCGTCGCTCACCTTCTTAGGGTCCGGGTTCGCGGCCAGGCGCGCCTGCAGCTTCTCCACAACTTGAAGCGCCGACTCCGCCGCCATCGCTGTCACTGGCGCGGCCTCCTCGCCGGAACTGGGCTCGCGTCGCGTCCTCGGGCCGCAGCTCCGCCCTCCGTGCCTCCCCGGCGGAGACGGAAGCGCTCCTGGCCCCTTCCGGGCCTCGGCCGGGGGGTGCGGGGGACAGCGGGCGGCAGACTCCGCCCCCAGGGCCCGGTCCCTAGCGGCCACCCGGCAGCCGCGCACGCCTCGCGCCACGGGCCCAGGTGTGCGCGTTGGGAGCTCGGGGCTGCTCAGGATGCACGCGCCTCCGCCGCCGGCACCCCCGCTCCCGCTGCTCGCGTGCCAAGCCCAAGCCTGGAAGACCCCTCTGGGGTCTAAAGAAGGAATGAGGCCACCGCGCCAGACACTGGCTTTATAAATCCCAACTCCTTTCCCCGCCCAGGGCTTAGCCACGCCCTAATTAACACCTGTCGGGGTCCCGGGCTGGTACCCTCCCTAGGAGTCGGCAGGTTTCCGCGATAGCATCCATCCTAGGCTGAGCGCACAATGCGTCAGTAGAGAGACTATCTTTTCCAGCCTGAGTACAGCCTGATGAAACGAGTTGTATGATCTTCATTTTACAGATGAGGAAACTGAGGTTCCGGGAGGCCAAATTAACATGGAGGTGGCAGAACAGGAAAGAACTGAAAATGGAACCTGAATCTAACAAGTCTAGGACCATGGTGAGCGCACATTTCTGAACAGGTCCAGGAACTGAGGCCCAGAGAAAGGGATTTGTCAAAACCTAAACAGCTTAGTTCCTTCCATGAGGCAAATAGCCCATGTGTCTTGTTTTCCCCCCAGTGTCTGGCACACAGGCACCAAATAAATACTTCTTGAGTGGAAGGATGGTTAGATGGATGTTTCCTCTGATGACCTGCCAATGAGCTGTAGGACTTGAATCAGAAAAGCCCAAGATACCATCCTTCAGGCCACCTACTCTCATCCTGTCAGCACTAAGTTTTACCATATTGCTAATATTACTACTAAAAAGAGAACTAAATAGTTGCAAACTGACTTAAAGTACCAACATTGATTACATCTCATTTGATCAGATGTTCAGCAGCAAACTGGCAATGCACCTAGCCTGATCTCTCCCTCAAATCAGGAAAGCCCAGAGATTCTTCCAGATTCCAGCTCTGGAAGAAAAAAACCTTAAACACAAGTTGTTTCTTCGAATGAGCATTCGTTCACTCACTATGCTGAAAAGCCCTCCTCCCTATCCATCTGGTGCCCCTCTCCCAGTTCCCTAAGCAACTGACCACCTTTTCAGGATATAAATGATCAGTTTATTTATCAAGTACAGTAACCGACCTGTCCAACTTTGAATGTCTGCCACCTAGCATCATCTAGACCTTATAATCAGCATTGGATATAAAGTGCATACAACCCTAATCCAGCATTAGATATAATGTCCATACAAGACTACATACTTGGTGCCCTAAGGCTCATCCAAGGGATGTTGTGGAAAAGGCCTTGAACAGGGTATGAGAAAACTTTGATTCTAGTCCCACAGTAGCATCTCCCTCCTCTGCATAGCAAATACTTACATATTTTATATTCCTTCCCTTTTGAAAATGTAGTACCACATAATGGAATACAGGCTGATCCTTGAAGCAGAATTGCTGAGTAATTGGCCTGGCACATACTCGGGACACATGAAACATTCTGCAAATGTTACCCAGGGAGAGCTCAATAACCAAAATATTGAGGCTGGGCACAGTGACTCATGCTTGTAATCCCAGCACTTTGGGAGGCCAAGACGAGAGGACTGCTTGAGCCCAGGAGTTTGAGACCAGCCTGGGTAACACAGTGAGACCCACTCTCTACAAAAAATACAAAAATTTAAAAATTAGCCAGGCATGGTGGTGCGTGCCTGTGGTCCCAGCTACTTAGGAGGCTAAGTAGGGAGAACCACTCAAGAACCAGGAGATCAAGACTGCAGTGAGCCATGATCACACCACTGTGCTCCAGCCTGGGCAACAGAAAAAAAAAACAATAAATGCTGCTGGGGGATCCTGGAATGGGTGCACTGCTCCCCCACCACCACCCCATGTCAGCCTGAGTCAGGCTTACCTGCAAAGTACTCTTATTTTTTTTTTATGACTTTTTTTTTTTCTTTTGAGATAGAGTCTTGCTCTGTCACCCAGCCTGGAGTGCAGTGGTGAAATCTGGGCTCACTGCAACCTCTGCTTCCCAGGTTCAAGCAATTCTCCTGCCTCAGCCTCCTGAGCAGCTGAGATTACAGCATGCACCACCATTCCCAGATAATTTTTGTATTTTTAGCAGAGACAGGGTTTCACCCTGTTGGCCAGGCTGGTCTCAAACTGCTGACCTTAAGTGATCCACCCTCCTCAGCCTTCCAAAGTGCTGAGATTATAGGTGTGAGCCACCACCCCTGACCTGGATATATGACTTCTAAGATGAGCAGCTAATTATACTTGTGTAATTCTCTGATTTTTTTAACAGTTTGAGAATTCTCTGATTTTTAAAAAAAAGTTTTCAACCACTTCTAAAATTGGTAATCTGTATGTATTCACTGAGGGATTACCATTGTAATCCTTGGTTGACACAAGGGTGAACAACACAGGAATGAGCTGCCTACGGTCAGAGGCTGTTTGCCTACTCTGTTCAGGAGATGAGTTTAAGGTTATACTGGTGAAGAAGGATGGGCAAGGAGACAGTCATCTGTTCTGTACAGTTTTTTGAGTTTTTGCAGCAAGTATAGTCTACTCTTCTTCTTTTTTTTCCTTTGACAGGGTCTCACTCTGTTGCCCAGGCTGGAGCACAGTGGCGTGGTCATGGCTCACTGTCAGTCTTGACCTCCTGGGCTCGACTGATCCTCTTGCCTCAGCCTGGGACTACAGGTGTATGCCACCATGCCCAGCTTATTATTTTTTTCTTTTTACTTTAATTTTTTGTAGAGAAAAGGTCTCACGAAGTTGCCCAGACTGGTCTTGAACTCCTGGACTCAAGGGATCCTCCCACCTTAGTCTCCCAAAGTGTTGGGATTACAGGCATGAGCAACTGCACCCAATCTGGCCTACTTTGATAATGAATATAACTTAAAGGTATTTTAATTTTGGAAAAAAGTAATTCTAGGCTGGCTAGTATTAGGGCAATTTAAAACACTGAAAGACAAGTTAAAAAAATTCAGGATGGATGTGGTGGCTTATGCCTGTAATCTCAGCACTTTGGGAGGTTGAGGTGGGTGGATTACCTGAGATCAGGAGTTCAAGACCAGCCTGGTCAACATGGTGAAACCCTGTCTCTATTAAAAAACTACAAAAATTAGTCAGGCGTGGTGGCAGGCGCCTGTAATCCCAGCTACTCAGGAGGCTGAGGCAGGAGAATTGCTTGAACTGCCGGGTTCAAGTAATTCTCCTGCCTCAGCCTCCTGAGTAGCTGGGATTACTACTCAGAGGTTGCAGTTAGCTGAGATCACACCACTATACTCCAGCCTGGGTATCAGAGCGAGACTGTCTCAAAAAAAAAAAAGGCTGGGCATGGTGGCACACGCCTGTAATCCCAGCATTTTGGGAGGTTTAGGTGGGAAGATCACCTGAAGTCAGGACTTCAAGACTAGTCTGGCCAATATGGTGAAACCTCATCTCTACTAAAAATACAAAAAAAAAAAAAATTAACTGGACGTGGTGGTGGGCACCTGTAACCCCAGCTACTTGGGAGGCTGAGGCAGGAGAATTGCTTGAACCTGAGAGGTGAAGGTTGCAGTGAGCTGAGATTGCACTCCAGCCTGGGCAATGAGAGTGAAACTGTCTCAAAAAAATACATATATATTCAACCATCTTGTCCTCATAGCAAAGAGGAGCCCTTTCACAAAACAGTAAAGTAATGGCTACTTGGCCCCAAGAAAGGAAAATTAAAAAAAAAGAAAAAAGAAAAACAAACAAAACAAAAAAACTGTAAAGTGAGATTTTATGGGCCTGACAGTGTGCTAAGTAAGGCATAGTGGCTCAAGCGGGCTTCTTCCTTGGACCTCTCCTGCCTGAGAGGTCTGCCGCTCTATTTTAACAAGTCAGCAGCATTTGACGTTGCTTGGATGGTGGTGTCAAGAACAAAGGTTGGGGCTTAGTGACAACCTGAGCTCCAGTCCCAGCTCCACCAATGCTAGCCTTGGCTCCTGATCAAGTTACTTAAATTTGCTGAAATTGTTTCCTCTTATTATACAGATATCCTGTGAGGCTTATTAATATGCCAAGTAATTGGCATATAGTAGGTCTTTTTGAAAAAGCAGTAATTGGCCGGGCGCAGTGACTCACGCCTGTAATCCCAGCACTTTGGGAGGCCAAGGCGGGCAGATCACGAGGTCAAGAGATGGAGACCATCCTGGCCAACATGGTGAAACCCCGTCTCTACTAAAAAAATACAAAAATCACCTGGGTGTGGTGGTGCGAGCCTGTAGTCTCAGCTATTTGGGAGGCTGAGGCAGGAGAATTGCTTGGACCCGGGAGGAGGAGGTTACAGTGAGCCAAGATTGCGCCACTGCACTCCAGCCTGATGATAGAGCAAGACTCCATCTAAAAAAAAAAAGAAAAGAAAAAGCAGCAATTATTAGGGAAAAGGCATTGCCTTGGTAAAGAAAGTGTAGTGTTCTGCAGTAAAGCAAGATAGAGCATCCTCCATGTGAGCAGTTTTGTTCTGCACAGCTGTGGCCACTCTTCCCCATGGGCTCATGTTTCTGAAGTGACTACATTTATATTTGTTTCACATCCTTCAAACATGTTCAGTTGGTTATTTACTTACAGATGGCATCTTTTTGGGTTTCACAAACTGAATTCACCCTCTTCGAATACAGTAATAGCACATGGAGACTGCCAGCTCCAGGATGTAATGTTAGAGATTCAAAATCCACACCTTTCACAGAGCGCCTTGAAAGGTGGATTAAACTTTCCACTAACAATTTAAGGATATCAGACCTAGATACCCTCTGAAACCTTTTGTCAAAAGAGGGTAGAACACAGCCTTCTCTCTGCTCATGGAGAGCAGTCTACTGAGAATCTGTATTTACTAGAGGGAAAAAAAGCTACCATTAAAATTAAAAAGTAGGCCTCCTCATGCCTGTAATCCCAGCACTTCGGGAGGCTAAGGTGGGTGGATCATCTGAGGTCAGTAGTTCGAGACCAGTCTGGCAAAACCCGGTTTATATTAAAAATACAAAAATTAGCCAAGCATAGTGGTGAACGCCTGTAGTCCCAGATAGATGGGAGGCTGAGGCAGGAGAACTGCTTGAACTGGGGAGGCAGAGGTTGAAGTGAGCCAAGATCCTGTCACTGCACTCCAGCCTGGGAGACAGACAGCCACACTCCATCTCAAAAAATAAAAAAAAATAAAAAAATAAAAAGTAACAAGTATCCTTTGGAGGATACTTTTTAAGTATATTCAAGTATACTCAAAAGTAACAAGTACACTTTTTAAGTATACTCTTAAACTTCCTGGATTTATATACACTGTATCGAGGTGGAAACCTTCCTTTAGCTCTTTATCTTGTTTTATTTTTGTTACAGCACTTAAGACAATTTGAAATTACCTTACTTAAGTGCCACATAGTGCACTTAAGGGAATTTTTTATAGTCTCTTCCCATTATGTAAGCTCCATAAGACATCACTGTAGCTAAAACAGTGCCCAGTACCTTGTGGGCACTCCAAAAAAAAAAAAAAAATTTTTTTTTTTAGATGGACTTTCGCCCTTGTCACCCAGGCTGGAGTGCAATGTCACAATCTCAGCTCACTGCAACCTCCACCTCCTGGATTCAAGCTATTCTTCTGTCTCAGCCTCTGGAGTAGCTGGGATGACAGGTGCCCACCACCATGCCCAGCTAATGTTTGTATTTTTAGTAGAGACAGGATTTCACTGTGTTGGCCAGGCTGGTCTCGAACTCCTGACCGCAGGTGATCCACCCACCTTGGCCTCCCAAAGTGCTGGGATTACAGGTGTGAGCCACTGCACCCAGCCAGCACTTTGTAAATATTGACTAAGTTGAATGAACACTGTGCTTTCCAGCATTGCTGAATGGATCAAATGAGAAAACACTTGGTAAAGTGCTATAAACAATGCTCATTTTAGTGATGAGTAAACTGAGACTTAGGAAACAAGTAGCACCATGCCCTCAGCCCCAGAAACTGAGAGTGTGGCTGTAGTCTTTGCTGGGAGTGCCCTTGGAACAAAGTTGTTAGACAAAGTGTGAGCTGTTAGGCATGGTGGCATGCACCATGTAGTCCCAGCTATTCAGGAGGCTGAGGAGGAGGATCACCTGAGCCCAGGAGTTCTGGGCTGTAGTGCGCTATACTATCAGGTGTCCTCACTAAATTTAGCATCAATAAGGTGTCCCCCCAGGGAGCTGGGGACCACCTAAGAATGGGTGAACCACCCAGGTCAGAAATGGAGCAGGTCAAAATTCCCATGCTGATGGGTAGTGGAATCATGCCTGTGAATAGCCACTGCCCTCCAGCCTGGGCAACATAGTGAGACCCTGTCTCAAAACCAAACCCAAACATGAGCTAAAGGCAACTAGCCTAGAAAGGATGGGGATAACAGGAAAAAACAAAACGGGGGGTGGGGAGGAGGAGAAAGAAGGAGCAACTGATTTGATGGATTAAGTTTTCATCCCCAATGTTGGCAAATGTCTCTGAGCTCTCTGAATTTGAGTGTCCACAGATCACAAATTCTCAAGGGGGTCTGTGTCTCTCTCCTCTGTTAAAAAAAATTAAAGATTAAAAACTACTGAGTTGGCTGGGCATGGTGACTCACACCTGTAATCCCAGCACTCTGGGATGCCGAGGTGGGTGGATAAACGGAGATCGGGAGTTTGAGACCAGCCTGACCAACGTGGAGAAACCCCGTCTCTACTAAAAATACAAAATTAGCCAGGGGTGGTAGTGCATGCCTGTAATCCCAGCTACTCAGGAGGCTGAGGCAGGAGAATCGCTTGAACCTGGGAGGCGGAGGTTGTGGTGAACCAAAATTGTGCCATTGCACTCCAGCCTGCGCAACAAGAGTAAAACTCCATCTCAAAATTTAAAAAACTACTGAGTTAAGTAGGGAAGAAGAAAGCAGCAGCAAAAACGAGCTTCGAATGCCCGCTGTTTGTGGAGTGCCTTCTCAGTGGCCCAGCTCTATGCTACCTTGACAGATAGCATTTTTTTTCTTTTTCTTTTTTTTTTTTTTTGAGACGGAGTTTCGCTCTTGTTACCCAGGCTGGAGTGCAATGGTGCAATCTCGGCTCACCGCAACCTCCGCCTCCTGGGTTCAGGCAATTCTCCTGCCTAGCCTCCTGAGTAGCTGGGATTACAGGCACGTGCCACCATGCCCAGCTAATTTTTTTGTGTTTTTGGTAGAGACGGGGTTTCACAATGTTGACCAGGATGGTCTCAATCTCTTGACCTCATGATCCACCCACCTCGCCTTCCAAAGTGCTGGGATTATAGGCGTGAACTACTGTGCCCAGCCCTTTTTCTTTTTTTATAAAAGATGGGATTTCACCATGAAGGCCAGGCTGGTCTTGACCTTCTGACCTCAGGTGATCCACTCACCTTGGCTTCCCAAAGTGCTAGGATTACAGGCGTGAGCCACTGCGTCCGGCCTATTTTTTTTCTTTTTTTGAGATGAAGTCTTGCTCTGTCACCCAGGCTGGAGTGCAGTGGCATGATCTTGGCTCACTGCAACCTCCACATCTTGGGTTCAAGTGATTCTCCCTCCTCAGCCTCCTGAGTAGCTGGGATTACAGGCGCATGCCACCATGCCTGGCTAATTTTTATATTTTTATTAGAAATGGGGTTTCAGCATGTTGGCCAGGCTGCTCTTGAACCCCTGACCTCGTGATCCACTCACTGTGGCCTCCTGAAGTGCTAGGATTACAGGCGTGCCCGGCCTACGTACATCACTTTAAGAACAGAGCACTCGAAGTTCAGATAGGTTAAGTAAGTAGCCCAAATTTGGGAAATGACTAACCTAAAATGTGAGCCAAGTCTGCTCAGCTCCAAAGCCCACATTGGCCTTCAGTTCTTCTGAACACTGGGTACAGGTCACGCCTCCTCCATCCCTAATTCACTGTATGATTCTGGCCATCTGTTTTATTTTTGTTTCTTTATTTCTTTTTTTCTTTTCTTTCTTTTTTTTTTTTAATGGCACAATCTCCAGTCACTGTAACCTCCACCTCTTGGGTTCAAGCATTTCTCCTGCTAAGCCTCCTGAGCAGCTGGGATTACAAGCGCCCACCACCACACCCAGCTAATTTTTGTATTTTTGTAGAGATAGGGTTTCACCATGTTGGCCAGGGTGGTCTCAAACTCTTGACCTCAGGTGATCTGCCTGCCTCAGCCTCCTGAAGTGTTGAGATGACAGGCATGAGCCACCATGCCCCGCTGACTCTGGCCATCTGTTAACAGAGGAGGGTTGATTGGTCAAAGTAATGATAAGAACAACAATGATGATGCTAACACTACTAAGTCTTGAGTGCTTAAGTGTGCCAGGCACTGTGCTAAGAAATTTGCAGTAACTCTCAACTTTATCCTTAAAATAATCCTCAACAGCCAGGTGCGGTGGCTCACGTCTGTGATCCCAGCACTTTGGGAGGCCAAGGTGGGAGGATCACAAGGTCAGGAGTTCCAGCCAACATAGTGAAACCCTGTCTCAAAATAATAATAATAATAATAATAATAATAATCCTCCTCAGTATAGACATAGTATCCATTGCACATTTGAGGAAACTGAGACTTGGTAAGGCTATATGACCTACACCAGGTCACAGAGCTAGTAAGCAGCACAGCCAGGACCCAAGCCAAGTTTGCCTGGAACAAAAACTCAAGCTCTTTGACCTTAAGCTGTCTTGCTTCCTGTTGCCCAAGAAGTTACCTGGGAAGATACTTCCAACACTTCATTCATTCATTCAGTCCAGCTTTGGTGCATGTGACTGAGGCGGAATAAGAAAAGGGAAGGGTGGTATAAGATGAACTTGGCAAGGAAGGCAGAGGTAGATTACAGGGTCTCAGAACCTTATGTAGGATTCATGGTGAGGATTTGTATTTTATTGTATATTTTTGTGGATTCTACGTAGAGAAATAGCAAAATACACAATTGTTTTAACACTGAAGACAGTATATCAAGAATTAAGGGCTGGGCACAGTGGCTCATGCTTGTAATCCTAGCACTTTGGGAGGGGAAGATCACTTGAGGCCAGGAGTTCAAGACCAGCCTGGCCAACATGGCAAAATTTCGTCTCTACTAAAAATAGAAAAACTAATCAGGTGTGGAGCGTACACCTGTAATCCCAGCTACTAGGGAGGCTGAGGCAGGAGAATTGCTTGAACCCAGGGGCAGAGAGTGCAGTAAGCCACGATCATGCCACTGCACTCCAGCCAGGTGACAGACAGAGCAAGACTCAGTCTCAAAAAAAAAAAAAAGAAAAAGAAAAAGAAATTAAGGACTATAATCTGATACTGACTTTAAAACAAACTCAACAATCCCTTGTAAAAGTCACTTGATCAGAGACCTTTTCTAATCACCCTATGCAAAACAACACATACATCTCTGTCACTTTATTTTTCTTCAAAGCACTTAACACCATCGTGCATACTTTGTATAGTTTCTCTCTCTCTACCCCTAAAATGTAAGTTCTGTGAAAGCAGGAACTTTGGTTTTTGTGTTTAAAAAATTTTTTTTTGAGATGGAGTTTTGCTCTTGTATTTATTTGTATTTTGATAATTTTGTATTTTTAGTAGAGATGGGGTTTCTCCATGTTTGTCAGACTGGTCTCGAACTCCTGACCTCAGGTGATCCACCCACCTCAGTCTCCAACATGAGCCACTGCACCTGGCCGACATGCTTCTTTAATAATTTCTTAGACTTCTATTGTTTGTGGAAGGGGAAATTTATAGGCAGAGGTTGGTGGACAACAGAATCTAGCAGGAGTTTTGTTTTTATTGAATTTTTTTTTTTACAATTACAATTACCTCTTTATATGGGAGGTGATAATGCTTTCTTAAATTTTTGATCTAAACTTTTCTTTTAAAATAAATTTAAATTAGAAAAGTCAGTCTCAGCCAGGCACAGTGGCTCACGCCTGTTATCCCAGCACTTTGGGAGCCTGAGGCAGGTAGATCATTAAGTCAGGAGTTTGAGACCAGCCTGGCCAACATGGTGAAACCTGAAACCCCATCTCTACTAAAAATACAAAAATTAGCTGGGTGTGGTGGCATGTGCCTCTAATCCCAGCTACTCAGGAGGCTGAGGCAGGAGAATTGCTTGAACCCGGGAGGTGGAGGTTGCAATGAACTGAGATTGTGCCACTGCACTCCAGCCTGGATGACAGAGCAAGACTCTGTCTCAGGGAAAAAAAGAAAAGAAAAGAAAATGAGTCTCTCTGAATAAAAATTAAGTGGATTATGGTAGGTAGGCAGGAACTCAGAGAAGGTAAAAATCATGAAGGTAAATAAAAAATGGCAGAAGTGGCCGGGCGCAGTGGCTCACGCCTATAATCCCAGCACTTTGGGAGGCCGAGGCAGGCGGATCGCAAGGTCAAGAGATCGAGACCATCCTGGCCAACATGGTGAAACCCCGTCTCCACTAAAAAATATAAAAATTAGCTGGGCGTAGTGGCGCGTGCCTGTAGTCCCAGCTACTCAGGAGGCTGAGGCAGGAGAACTGCTGAACCCAGGAGGCGGAGGTTGCTGTGAGCTGATATCATGCCACTGGACTCAAGCCTGGGCAGCAAGAGCAAAACTCCATCTCAAAAAAAAAAAAAAAAAAAAATGGTGGTTTTAGGCCAGGTGCGGCAGCTCACACCTATAATCCCAGCACTTTGGGAGGCTGAGGCAGGCGGATCATCTGAGGTCAGGAGTTCAAGACCAGCCTGGCCAATGTGGTGAAACTCTGTCTCTATAAAAATAAAAATAAAAAATTAGCTAGGTGTAGTAGTACACACCTGTAGTCTCAGCTACACGGGAGACTGAGGCAGGAGAATTGCTTGAACCTGAGAGGCAGAGGTTGCAGTGAGCCGAGATTGCACCACTGCACTCCTGTCTGGGCAACAGACTGAGATCTCATCTCAAAAAAAAAAAAAAGGCAGTTTCATATGTGTCAATATAATACAAAGTCTGACATTTTCAGGGCCCTGCCTGTGTTCCAGCAAAACCAATTGCTTGTCATTGTTGTGCACATGCAACCTTATTTCTCTCCTCTGTGCCTTTGCCCTAGTCAGTTCCTTATCTGGATGCCCACGCATTCTTAGGATTCAGGTGTCACCACCTTCTGGAACCTTCCCTGTCATTTGTCCCCCAAGGCAAGTAAAGTGTTCCTCCTCAGAGCTTCTCTAATGCAGTCAGCATGGCTGTCTAATTTGGGTCTGTCTCCCCGACTAGCCTATGAATTCCTCTAGAGCAAAACGGTTTCTTCGGTAGCTAACCAAGTATGTGAGTGAATGACCGTCTACAAAGCAGGGAGGCCTAACTCGGCCTGGAGAGCCACAGAAGGTTTCAGAGAGAAACCATCTGGTCCAGATCTTGAAGTGGGAGGAGGAAGGAATTTGCCAAATGAGAAGTGAGTGGAAGGATACTCCAGGCGAGGTGACAGCAGGTGGAAAGAGGCTAGAATTCCAATGGAGTCTGCAGTGTTAGAGGAAATGCAAGCATGGCTTGAGAAGGGTGCATGAAGGAGAGCCGACAGAAAAAGGCCACGTTCACAGGGTATCCCCTCCCTCGTGAATCTTGGTCAAGACACCCTGAAACTGATAAACATATTCATAAATATTCCCCAGTGGGTACTGATTAAAAGGCTTGTGGGGCTGGAGTGTTCTTCTTCCCTTGAAGACAAAAAAAAGAAAAAAAGAAATTATCTGAGCACAGGTGCAAAACCAGCCACATGGAACCACTGTGTTCAAACTAGCATGATCTTCAGCCCTCAAGGAACTACTCTCTAGAGAAATCACAGTAGACTGGGCATGGCGGCTCACATCTGTAATCCCAGCACTTTGGAAGGCCAAGGTAGGTGGATCACTTGAGGTCAGGTCTTCGAGGCCAGCCTGGTCAACATGGTGAAACCCCATCTCTACTAAAAATACAAAAACTAGCCAGGCATGGTGGTGGGTGCCTGTAATCCCAACTACTCGGGAGGCTGAGGCAGCAGAATCACTTGAACCTGGGAGGCGGAGATTGCAGTAAACTGAAATTGCCCCAGGGCACTCCAACCTGGGCAACAGAGTGAGACTCTGTCTCAGAAGTCACAGTATCAACAAGAAGCAGAGATGGCCACACAGACAAATACCAGGCCAGACAGGCAGGCCAGTGGGAAGACCATTCCAGGGAGCAGCGTTGCCAAGGACAGGGAGATTGGCTTAGAGACAAATATGGCACTAGATCTCTCCCCACTAGATAAGAGGCCCTTCTAACATAGAACGAAGGTAGGCCAGTTATGACAACAACAACAAATGATCAAATGGGGGCTTAACAATACTCTTCCTGGCCAGGCCAAGTAGCTTCATGCCTGTAATCCCAACACTTTGGGAGGCTAAGGCAGGAGGATCACTTGAGTCCAGGAGTTCAAGATCAGCCTGGGCAAGATGGTGAGGCCCCATCTCTACAAAAAATTTTTTTAAAAACTGGCCGGGCGTGGTGGCTCACGCCTGTAGTCCCAGCACTTTGGGAGGCCGAGGTGGGTGGATCACGAGGTCAAGAGATGTAGACCATCCTGGTCAACATGGTGAAACCCTGTCTCTACTAAAAATACAAAAAATTAGCTGGGCGTGGTGGTGCGTGCCTGTAATCCCAGCTACTTGGGAGGCTGAGGCAGGAGAATGCCTGAACCCAGGAGGCAGAGGTTGCGGTGAGCCGAGATCCTGCCATTGCACTCCAGCCTGGGTAACAAGAGTGAAACTCTGTATCCAAAAAAAAAAAAAAAAAAACCCGAAACCCAAAAACCAATGTGAAGTAAAGTAGCAAAATGGACAACAAATACAAAAATAACACAGCCCACCAAACCAGAAATACAATGGCGTTACCCTTAAAAAAACAAACAACAAG
>CAUYOR010022251.1:0-42552 GCA_963573925.1 Callimico goeldii
TCGGTGTCCTGGGAGAAGGGAGCCACGTCACTGTCCTGGGAGAAGGGAGCCACGTCACTGTCCTGGGAGAAGGGAGCCACGTCACTGTCCTGGGAGAAGGGAGCCACGTCACTGTCCTGGGAGAAGGGAGCCACGTCGGTGTCCTGGGAGAAGGGAGCCAGCGACTGAGAGAACCTCTCAGGCATGATGGGGCCCGGCTGGTTGGCAGCGCCACGGTGTAATTTTAAACCATTTCCAATCAGAGGAAGTGGTTCCCGCCTCTCTTTCTCACATTTCTGCACCGACACTAGTGACTCCTTCTGCAGGTAATTCCAACCCTTAAATTAAGGCTCGTTAAGGTCACTCCTGAAGGAAGTCAGCGCCTGGCTGCGGGGTCATCTCCCACGTGCGTCCCGGCCCTCACGCGGCTGGGTCACCAGCAAGCCCAGTGATGGGTCAGTAACAAGTTGGTGAGTACCCAGGTTTCAAATTGGTGCCCACAGATCTCAAAACAGGCAGGAATTATTTTTCTCCATAGGATCTCTGGCCTAAGAAGAAAAGGGGAAAACATTTTGGTCACAATTTTATACCGAGTGTGACTAGAGGGTGATGAGATGGTTGCAAAGTACTAATGATACTTTATAAGGCGGAAATGTTAGGAAAAAGATTTCTCTTACACTAGGAAAGAAAGCAAAACAATATCCAACCTTTTGGAGGCAAAATCTACCTGTTGAGGTAAAAGAAAAACATTTGGATATGACACACACGTTCCTTTTAGAAAGAGAAAGAAAGGAACCTTCTGTGGGGCGGCAGGTGGGCAACAAGCTGTTAACTCTGTGTATTCATTTTTGTTCTCTTGTTCTATGAAAGTGACTTCTTCTTTCAGAGAACAGATTACTGGGCCTTATCTAAACTCCTTTTCCTCTCCAGTTCTTGTCTTTAAACAAGCTGCTGGAGTTCAGCTATTTTTCACTGACATCTAAACAGGCTTCAAAGCCTGAGACCAGATTTCCTTCCAGGAAACAGGAACCAAGGGAAGGGGCTGTTAAGTGACTCCAGCCCTGGCTAGATAAGGAGACTGGGGTCTGAGAGGACTCCTGCCCGCTGGGGCTCCCTGAGGGTTGTTTTCTCATGAAGAGATTTCCATCTGTACACAAAACAAATTCCTCTTCTCCTTTCTCTCAAAGTGAATGCTCTCTCTCTTTTAGTCCTTTGTCAGGGAAGGCTAGGGGTCAGAGACTTTAGAAATAGTTGCTCTTTGTTGAACATTACACTCCTCCCCGGTTCATGGAGGAAGGGCAGGAGGAAGACCAGAGGGCACCATAGGCTTAGTACCGGCTGCTGCCTGCTCCATGCGAAAGTTAGGGTAAGGCAGGTGGGGTGCTGACCCAGCGGGGGTGGCGGGCAACAGTGTTCTGGCCCTGCCTCTGTGTCACCCCTGAATTCTCACCCAGCTATGCCTGTCTGCATTCCACCTCTTGCCTCCTCATTGCTTGTTAAGGGGAATACAAAAATCTAAATGCTTATGAACTGTTGTGTAATTATTTTTGAATTAGCTTCTAGTTTTGCCAGTTCGAGGGCAATGTAAGAGGTTTCAATTGCAGACCTCAGTTTACAGCCATTAGTGAACGAAGGCGCAGAGGCTTTTGGCATTCATGGATGTGGAGATTTTCCACGTTTTCTTGAGAATTTTATCTTTCAATTCCTTTCCCATAAATAGGCATGTTCACTCTGTAACTGGCTAAGCATCCTTGGTTTTGATCGTTCTAGGCATAAATGATTAAATTAGGAGAACCCTACTCCTAATTCCAGCAACTGGACATAAGAGAAATTCCCTTCCCTTCTTAGGCGTTCATAAGGAAAACTGGCATCTAATTTAGTGGGAAATAGCAATGTGCCGTGGCAGGCTGCTCACCAGGATTAAATCGGATGTTCACTCACCGCATTTGGTTTTGTTCTGTGGATTGTTTTAATCGTGTGAACTAAAAAGTTCTTGGACAAATCCCAAGTACACGGATAAAACATTAGGAACTCACAGGTATTCCCAACAGCCTTGTCCAGAAAAGCAGCCTATCGCAACACACGTAATCAATTACACAGCATGTCGTGATCACAATTGCACTCATGGATCGGTAGTTTGCAGTCACCCGCCTGCCTCTCTCAGAGGGGCGTGCTGTGAACATGGCCAGAGGCTCACAGGCCTGGTCCCCACATAACTATTTGATCTCTGGGCAGCCAGGTGACTCCTCTGTGAAAGGCGAATGATGCCTGTTGTGTGTGTAAATCAAAAATAAAATTCTAAGCCCCCCACCCAGCTAGCAGACCCTCCTCAAAGGCATTCCACATTATCCTGAAAAACTAGTTTAGGCCATGATGGGAAGTGGGGGTCAGGCAGCACTAGACCTTAAGCCAGATAAGGAAGTTTGCTACCCATTCTCTCCGAATCATGCTACCCCGAGGCTTCACTGTTAGGATCAAACTGGTCTCCACAGCAGCTTATTGTAACCCAGATGTCCCTTTCCACGGATTCCAGGTTTTGAGAGAGTAACTCAACCAGTTGCCAATCAGAAAATCTTTCAATCTACTTGTGACCCAGAAACCCCCACTTTGAGATGTCCCATTTCCAGACTGAAGCCATGTATACCTTACAGGTATTGGTTTGTGTCTCTGACTGAAACTCCAATCTCCCTAAAAAGTATAAAATCAAGCTGTGCCCCCCACCCAACCGCCTGGGCACTCCTTCTCAGGACCTCCTGAGGCTGAGTCATGGGTGTGGCCTTAATGTTGGCAGAATAAACTGAATTGATTGAGACCTGCGTCAGGTCCTTTTTCAATTTACACATGTGACCGGGTGTCAGAACCAACTGGGGGTTAGGTGAGGGTTAAGAAAAGGCTGACTCTGGGCCCTGCTCCTGAGTGTCTGATGCAGTGGACCTGAGTGGGTGCAGGAAGATCTGTGACAGGGCCAGGACCACTGCTCCAACCACACGCCCACAGTCACCGTTCTGGGAATATTTTATGACAGTGCAGTGAGAAAGGACCAGTAAGTCCTTTTAAAGCACCATAAACTTTAATAAGCCAAATTGGATGCCAAAAACCCTACTCAGCCTCTACGCATAATGACTCTGTTTTCTGAACTGGAGCTCTGGACACAAACGTGGCAAGTGTGAGTGCGTCCACGTGGAACCAGAGCTCCTGGGGCCCCCAGTATCTGGGGCTGCAACCTCTGGAAGCCCCGGCTTTAGAAGAGCGTCGTCCTGGACATGGAGGCCCTCTTGCAGAGGCTTGTGGCACACACGGGACGGAGGCACCCGCAATTCCACCTCTGCTGTGATGTCAGGGAGAGGAGGCTCTGAGCGGCCGCCATGACCAACGGCAGCTCCCAGGAAGGCAGGGACCACATTGGGGCTCTGCAGGCTCCTCTGTGGCCACACAGTTAGCAGGCAGGGCAGCAGACAGAAGCAGATGCTTGTGTTTTTATGTGTTTGTTTTGCATCCCACCGTTTCTCCTGTGTTCAGTGACTGGCTCCATTGCATCGCTGTGGGCCTCCAGGGTTGCTGAATACTTCCGGGTGCTGAGTCCTTTTAACTGATTCCACAACCTTCCTTTCATTTTAAGTCTCAAGGCCCCAGGATGCTTTGCAAACACCTTTTCTCCAGCAGGTGCCTCTGGGAGAGGTGCCAAGTGCTTAGGTCTCCTTCATGTGTGTCCACCAGGGACCAAGGGGATGGAACTCGACAAGTCCCCAGCCTGTCCTGGTCCTGGGTCCCAGAATGCCTGCCTGCCGGGGCCCTCCAGGACAGGCCTCAGTTTCCCCTCTTGTATGCTCTCTGTCCATGTTTAGTGCATCTTTGGTGCCTCTGTGTTCTTTTACTGACTGAGAAGCACATTGCTTGTGTAAAGAGACCACCAGGCAGGCTTTGTGTGGGCAACAAGGCTGTTTTATTTCACACTTGGGTGCGAGCAGGCCAAGTTGGAGAAACAAGTTAGGTGAGGGGGTAGGAAAGGGGACCTTTATACAGTTGGACAAATGGTCAGTTAACGTGGTAATCTGTTTTAGGGAGGGGAGGACCGTCACGGGGAGCATGGTCACAAGGGTAGGGTCGATTATTACAAACAGGCATGGTCATAAGGATGGGGGTTATCAGTTGCAGGCAGAGGGGAGGGTGTGGTAAATTACACAGTTACAGGCTGGGGGTCTTGAGAAACCTAATGTCTAGGAGAAATTTCGCAAGGCTGAGCGGGAACAATGGGGGAATGTGGCACAGGGAGGGCAATCGGTTGAGGCAGGGGCTCACTGCTTCACTTCTCTTTATGGCCATCCAGTTACTTCAGACTTTCTG
The DNA here is from genome assembly GCA_963573925.1 of Callimico goeldii. Lineage (NCBI taxonomy): Eukaryota > Metazoa > Chordata > Mammalia > Primates > Cebidae > Callimico > Callimico goeldii. The sequence continues at coordinate 4,324 of CAUYOR010022251.1, forward strand.
GCTCTTGGAGACCATCTGGAGGTTTACGAGCAGGTCACAAGGCTATAAGGGCCGGGCTTGGACTTGGAGGCCTGACACACACATGACACCCCCCACATCACAGCAAGCTGACCTTAGAACATTCCGTGTCTCCTCAGCCTGAGTATAAAATCTGTTGGCATATTTTTGTGGAGATTTTTATTTTTTAATTTACATTTAAATTGCTGACTGTGAAAACATAACTGGGCTTTTTTCTATTTTTCATTTTCATTCAGAAAGGGTTGAGTGTACAACTGAATAAGACATTTTTTTAGGGCATGGACAGAAACAGCACTAGGCGTGAAGGTGAGCCCTGGAACTGGAGGCGCCGCACCTTTCTCCCCTGCGCCCCCAGCCCCACCTTCCTCCTGAAGGAAAAAGTCTCTGAATGTTTTTTCTCTACAGGAAGGAGAGCTGTTTGATCTTTAACCGGATCTTGGCTGTTTTATAAACTTATGAGTGGATTTTTAGAAATATTTAGAATAATGGCTGTAATCTGCAAGCAGACTTGGTCTTGCACTTTTCCTCATGACTGTAATTCTACTAGAACACTGCCTGCTTAGCTGCTTGACATCAAAGTGTCAGAGTTGTTTGAACCAGAGCGACTCCATCTTGAGCGAGGGCTAGGGAAATGAGGCTCGGGCATGCTGGGCCACATTCCCAGGAAGAAAGGTATTCCTAGTCTGTTTACACTTAAGGGAACAGATTAATAATGTTTACCAAACAGATCCAGGCTTGAGAGCATCCTAATATCCCCCCTGAGAACAAGGCGTTCCTAATTTTACTTTAAAGATAATAATGTGAATTCGTGCAAAATAGAGTAATTAAGGAAATTCATGCTTTATCACAAATCCTTGTAGCAGGGCACATCTCTCCGTGACCTTTTTTATCTTCTGTGTAAACAAGCCTGGAACCCAGGGTGGACTCGTTCCTTCTCTCACTGTTGGGACAATCCTCTCAGCACTGTGCTCTCTTAATAAACCCGCTTTGACTTTGCACTGTGCACTCATCCTGAATTCTTCCTTGCACAAGATCCAGGAACCCTCTTTTGTGGTCTGGATGGGGACCCCTTTTGCGTAACAGAAGTGTGCCAAGCCAGGCCTCCCCCAGCCTGGCTTCCCACCGGCTCCCCTCCAGGCCAGAGGCAGCGTGTCCTGGCAGTTAGGGCCATGCCAGGGTTTCCCTCTGTTAGCTGAAAAACCAAACTGTGTGAAGGATTTAAAGAAGTTTATTCTCAGTCAGCAGAGTGATCACAGCCCAAGGAACAGTCTCAGGAGGCCCTGAGAACGTGTGTCCAAAGCGATTCGATGACATTTGGTTTTGTACTTTAGAGAGGTAAAAATTGTGGGTAAAAGGATAAATCAATACATGGAAAGTGTACCTTGGTTTAGCCTAAAGAGGTGGGACATCGTGAAGGGGGGCGCCCAGGTCAGAGGTGGATTCAAAGATTTCCTGATTGGCGGTCGATAGAATGAAGCTTCGTCTAAAGAGGAGGTCAGCAGAAAGAGGTGCTTGTGTTGAGCTGAGGCGGGCGTTGGTTGTGGACGCCAAGGTTCGTGTGTGGATGAAGTTTCCAGGTCGCAGCCTTCCGAGAGAAGGATGGGGAATGTCTCCTTTCCGACCTCCGTTCCTCTCTCCTGGGTCCAGGAAGGGCCTGGCCAGGTGAATGGGGACTCTGCAGATACAAATGTCTCCCACGAAAGGCTCTGCAGGGCCATTTCAAAATACGTCAAAGAAACGTATTCTGGAGTAAAACGCTTTGATCTCCTTCAGGACCTGCTATGTCACGTGATGCTGCACCAGAGTCACGTTGGAGTTTGGTTCCCACCGAGGGTCTGTTCTTAGTCCTTTGGAGTCAGTGTCGGTCAGGTGCGCCTGCACTCCATGGGGAGGGAGTGGTGTCCCGTCAGACCTCCCTCCTGGAATGCAGCTCTCCAGGTTGCTCTCAGTCAGTGGGGAGCTTCGTATTTTACTTTTGATGTACACCTGGACAATCTTCCCTTTCAGTTGTCATGGAATCTGCTTTTCACATTGTCCCAAGATCCGTAGTCAGTGCAAAATTCCTATCAGCTGTTGGTCCAGCCCTCCCCAGACTGTGATGAGGGTGGAGGCAGCATCAGGAGGGGAGCTTGATGCCCCTCATCTCAGAGAACAGGGGTGTTTGCAGTTGCTTGTAGCAAGAGATCTGGAGGTGGTGCTGCCTGTGTCAGCCTGAATGGAAGAAGCCGAGGCAAAATTAAGCTAAGTAGAGGGTTTATTTGGGCCACGCTTGAGCCTGCAACCCAGGAGCAGAGATTTGGGGTGCCCTGAATCCACACTCCAGTGAGCAGTAGTTACCAGTAGGTTTGTAAAGGGTAAGAAGAGGCAGTTCCTCAGCTGTTTCCCAAGAGTTCACCTTAAAATAACATAGGCTGCTGACAGGCCCGAATCACATGGCGAGGCAGCCATTCGGTCCAGAGCCCACACGGCTACACAGCTGCCACGGGCATGGTTGTGGCAGGAGGGGCCAACTGAGTCCCACACGCAGCGTCTCCAGGGCCTGCGCGCCTCGCAGAGCTCAGCCTGCTCCCAGCTGTTTCTCTTTTCTCACCCAGAAAGTGGCTTTTTCTGTCTTCTCCCTTTCAGCTCTGCCTTTCAGGGCCTCTCGGCTCACGGCTTCAAGGTGGTACCTTGAACAACTGTAGGCAGGCCCTGGGTGCATTCCTCACCAGCCCTTCCCTTCCAGGGTGTGGAGGCCTCTTCCCCGACCCACCGAATCTCCTTCTGAGTGACCTGGCTGAGAGCCCAGCCCGTGCTGAAAGCCATTCCTGGGAAGAGGGTGAATCGTCCACAGTCAGCCAACACGGGGCTCCTGCCTGGCAATGAGCCTCTGTCAGCCCAGGGTGGAGGGTCCTGGGCAGAGCTGGGCTCTGCGATGAAGAAAGAAGGCACCGAAGTGGCCGCCAGCACCCTGTTCCCAGACCAGTCTCGGTGGCCTGTGCCTCCTCTGCAGCCAGGCCTGAGACAGGGCGAGCTCTGGCTCCTCGAGGAGACGCTAAATGCACAAACTGACGAGGGACCAACCGTTTGTAAAAACAGAATTCTGGCCCATGATGCAGAGCAGGCAGCCCAGGAACCCTCGCCATCCCCTGCAGAAGCCCTCGCAGCCCTCGCCTTGCAGGAGGGCCGGCCACTGGTTCCAGGAACAGGTCCCAGAGGCCAAGCAGCGGCCCCTGTGACAAGCAGCCCCAGTGACCTCACGTGACCCTTCTCAGACCTTCGTCCTTGCTCATAGCTTCAAGTCAGCAGAGAGAGTTGAGCCTCCACCAATCCCACACAATGCACCAGCTCGCGGAGAGCCACCCCCTGCCCCGTCAGGCCCACCTGTGCCTCCCATTCCTGCTCCCTGGCATGCGCGTGAGTCTCCCCCAAACACAGTGACGGTGGCCGCTCCCTCATCATAGCCAGCTGCGAATGCAGGGCCTCTGCTTGCCCGCGTCCACGTGGCTCCTTCCCCGAGACTGGGCACCCGCTGGCTCCTGCCGCTGTCCTGGACACCTGCGGTGTTGCGAGGCACTTGGTGTGCATGTGTCAGTCACGTGTTCTCTTGGTATCTATAATCATAACATCTAGGGATGAACCGATAACCAGCTTACACGCTCCAAGCTGCTGCCTGCACCAGCCAACCCACAAGGACTCTCACTAGCCCATCAGAAGTTCACGATTTAAGTCACACTTTCAAAGAATGCAGCCATCATGTCACCTATGACAGCGGGCAGGGTCACGGTTCTATCCTTGAGTTTGCTTTACGTCCTCTTCAATGTACTGTGTTTGGGATATGACATATTTCTCTGTGTTTCTGAACCTGTTCATCTTTTTTTTTTTTTTTTTTTTGAGACAGAGTCTTGTTCTGTCGCCAGGCACCAGGCTGGAGTGCAGTGGCGCAATCTCAGCTCACTGCAACTTCTGTCTCCCTGGTTCAAGCATTTCTCCTGCCTCAGCCTGCCAAGTGGCTGGGACTACAGGCATGTGCCACCACGCCTGGCTAATTTTTGTATTTTAGTACAGGGTTTCACCATGTTGGCCAGGATGGTCTCGATTTCTTGACCTCGTGATTCTCTTGCCTTGGCCTCCCAAAGTGCTGGGATTACAGGTGTGAGCCACTGCGCCCGGCCTGAACCTGCTCATCTTAACCCAAAAATATTCATCCAATTCACAGAATGGAAATGGTAATTCTTTTCTTTCCTTTACTTTTTTTCTTTCCCTTCCCTTCCCCTTTCTTTCTTCCTTCTCTTCTTTCTTTCTTTTTCTTTCTTTTCTTTCTTTCTTTTCTCTCTCTCTCCTTCATACTTCCTTCCTCTCTCTCTTTCTTTCCGTTTTTGAGACAGAGGCTTGCTCTGTCACCCAGGCTGAAGTGCAGTGAAACTCTCTCGGCTCACCGCAACCTCTGCCTCCTGGGTTCAGGCGATTCTCCTGCCTTAGCCTCCTCAGTAGCTGGGATGACAGGCATGCACCACCATGCCCAACTAATTTTTGTATTTTTAGTAGAGATGTGGTTTCACCATGTCGGTCAGGCTGATCGCGAACTCCTGACCTCAGGTGATCCACCCACCTTGGCCTCCCAAAGTACTGGGATTACAAGTATGAGCCACCATGCCTGGCTGGAAACAGTAATTTTCTTTTTTTTAAAGATGAAGTCTCACTCTGTAGTCCAGGCTAGAGTACAGTGGCACAGTCATAGCTCACTGCAACCTTGAACTCCCAGGCTCAAGTGATCCTCCTGCCTCAGTCTCCCGAGTGGCTGAGACTGTAGGTATGCTTTACCACACCCAGCTAATTTTTTCACGTTTTTGTAGAGATGAGAGTCTCTCTATGTTGCTCAGGCTGGTATTGAACCCCTGGCTTCAAGCGATTCCCCATCTCAGCCTCCCAAAGTCCGGGGATTATAGGCATGGGCCACCACACCAGGGCCTGAAGTCCTTTTTACCAATCAGTGAAATTACAGCCTCTCCACCTGCATCAGCCACATCCAGGGCAGTCACCCCTGCTCCTCTGGGAGGGACTCCGTGGGCATCAGACCCATGAGAATGCCACCTCCTTGATGAGGTCAAGTTCTGGATTTTCTAAGAGGATCTCATTTTTAATGGGCAAGGATCTTTGTAAAAGACCTAGGGACTTGGTGAGGTGGGTTGCTTTGTGAATGGATCTGTTCAAGTTTATTCAGTAGGGCTGTGTGTTTTGAGCACTTGCTTCCCAAAAGGTTCTGAGCTCTGAGCACAAACATGAACAAGGGAGAGGTATCACAGGGACTCTCAGTGTTGCCGGACACACAGTTGTGAGGGTGACTGCCATGTGGTCAGAGCTGTAACAAACCACAGAGCACTTATTTCCATTTGGACACTGTCTTGGTGCTAAGGACTTGGTTGTGAGCATTCCTACAGAAATACACAGATTTATATAGGAAACTTTTTATGTCTTATTAAAATTCTTATACCAGGATATTACATGGAAAAATGCTAGATGAAAAATTTGAATTTAAAGTATAATTGTGTGTGTGTGTGTGTGTGTGTGTGTGTGTGTGTGTGTGTGTGTTCGTTATACTTTAAGTTCTGGGGTACGTGTGCAGAATGTACAGGTTTTTACATAGGTATACACGTGCCGTGGTGGTTTGCTTGCTGCACCCATCAACCTGGCATTTACATTAGGTACTTCTCCTAATGCTGTCCCTCCCCCAGCTCTCCACCCCACAACAGACTTCGGTGTGTGATGTTCATCTCACTGTGTCCCTGTGTTCTCATTGTTCAGCTCCCACTTATGAGTGAGAACATGTGGTATATGGTTTTCAGTTCCTGTGCTGGTTTGCTGAGAATGATGGTTTCCAGCTTCATTCATGTCCCTGCAAAGGATATAAACTCATCCTTTTTTATGGCCACACCGTATTCCATGGTGTACATGTGCCACATTTTCTTTATCCAGTCTAACATTGATGGACATCTGGGTTGGTTCCATGTCTTTGCTACTGTGAACAGTGCCACAGTAAACATACGTGTGCATGTGTCTTTATAGTAGAATGATTTATAATCCTTTGGGTATATACCCAGTAATGGGATTGCTGGGGTCAAATGGTATTCTGGTTCTAGATCCTTGAGGAATTATCACACTGTCTTACACAATGGTTGAACTAATTTACACTCCCACCGGCAGTGTGAAAGTGTTCCATTTCTGCACATCCTCTCCAGCATCTGTTGATTCCTGATTTTTCATAATCGCCATTCTAGCTGGCATGAGATGGTATCTCAATGTGGTTTTGATTTACATTTCTCTAATGACCAGTGATGATGAGCATTTTTTCATGTTTGTTGGCCTCATGTATGTCTTCTTTTGTAAAGTGTCTGTTCATATCCTTTGCCCGCTCTTGAATGGGATTTTTTGTTTTTTTTCTTGTAAATCTGTGCTCTTTAATCTTTCTAATGACTCTGTGGAGTAGATGTTATTCCCATTTTATAGATAAAGAAAATGGGACTTACTGATGGTCAACCAAAACATGACAGAGCTGAGATCTAAACCTAAGTTTGTTTAATGCTAAAGTCAATTTTCTTTCCTTTACCATAATCGACTCTGCCCCAGCTTATTGAAGTCATTTTGTGGGAATATTTGGGGATGGTTTATCTTTATCATGTGTTGCTTTGACCAAAATATCCTAAGTGCCACAGCCAGTGCTAGAGGTATTAGAGATACCCTCTTTGTTCCAGGAGATATTGGTTAAGGTAGGAAACAACAACAACTACTGCTTTGTTTCCCCAAATGGGGAACGTTGTCATGGAAGCTGGGGTGGATGGAATCCAGGACTGGCTCTGGGCAATCTGACTTTGAGCAAGGCTGTCCTCCTATCCTCTTCTTAACCATGAGCATGATGTATTAGGCCAACTAATCTAAACGGGTTCTTCCAGCTCTGTTTTTCCTGGATCCATATTTATTTTCTTCATGTGGGAGTCAAATGACAGAATCTGTCTTTGAAATAAAAGAATGGAGAACATATTTTCCATGTTTAGAACCAAAGGGCCACCTTGGAGAGAAGGGGCGGGGCTAGTTTTTGGACCTCTTGAGGTCAGGAATATGTTCAGCTGGTTATAGTTGTAGGAACAGATTTTCATTCAGCATTGACGTAGTTCTTACGCTGATTGTTACCAGGGGAAAGAGACTACATAGTAACACTGTTGGGAGCTCTGATATACAGATCTGGATTTGAATCCTGGCTTTGCCTCTCAAAGCTTTCTAACTCTGGGTTGCAGTCAATTTTTTTTATCTGCAATATTAGGAACTAACAAGCTTTTATGATTGATCAAATAAAATAATGTCTGTAGAATATTTAGCACAATGTATCCTACATAGTAAGTGCTCAAAAAAAGAGAAAAGCTTATCATCATTAAATGAAATGCATTTTTCATAAGCTCCACGTTTATGTGATACTTAAATGCAGGCTGAATGATTATAGAGGGAGTCACACCACAGTGCATTGTGTGACTCTCTTGTTGTGGTTAAATCTCTTTTTAGTTCCTTGTCATTCTGAGATCTTATAGTTTAAAAGAGAACAGTTAATACATGAGATTAGGAGTTAAGAGAAACTCTGGGTTCTTGTGAGTTGCAGTGGTGAAGGCAGTCTTCTGTGAGATATGAATTCTCTTTGATCTTGACAGTTGGTCTTCTTAGATATATTGGAAAAGTAAGGACAACATTTGGGGGAGGGGAACGCCTGTGACCTGTCACAAGGAAAGAGACAGGCAAATGCGACTGCAGTAGAGGGTTTTGGCCATCAGGAAAAGCCTCATTTCTGTTATTTCCTGGGAATATGACACAGTGTCAGTGTCAGGAGAAAGAGGTGAGGAGGAGGGAACAGAGATTTGGGAAAGACTGCTATTTTTAGAAGCAGTGTGACCACCTTTAGACAGTATACATTCATAGGGTCAGGGTCAGCTGAGGAAGCTTGTAAGGAACTTTAAGTTTGGAAGCCAATGGTTCATATTCTAGCTCTGTTCCATACTAGTCAATTATACCCTCTGAGTTTCCATTTCCCCCAAGGTCGAGGAAGGATAGCATTGCCTGCTGCTTACAGTGGGCATATGGCATAAAAGACGTTCTGTAGGTAAAGGAACGTTGTCATGGAAGGTGGGAGCAGGGGAGGAAGGAGGAGCAGGGGAATAGCCACAGCAGGCCTTGTAAATACTGAATACACAACCAGTGTCATTCTCCTGCTCCTACTTTCACAAAGCGTGGGCCAAAGTCCGCTGACATCTTCTGGGATAATGGAACAGTGACTTTCTCAGCAAGTTCAGCAGACAAAGGAGCTAGAAATGTCCCTTTCTTGGAAACGGGAGGTGACTGGTCCTGATAGTCCTTGGTAGCCATGGAAACTGTGGCTGCTCTTTTGTTCTGTTCCTTCGCACTCACTGCTTGGCCTTAGCTCTTCTTTGCCACCCTCCAGTTCATCGGTGGTGTGGGCTGAATGCAGTGATGCAACTAAATAGCCTGAAGACTAGCAGGGCTAATGTAGGGATCAGGCACCAGTAGCCTAAAAATTAATGTTTTTCGTAAGTCAGCACCAGTCGATTGATAGTCACCAACAAATCGGAAAGCCCCCCGCCACCTTTCCTTTCTCCTTCTTTCTCATTTATTTCTGAGCCGTTCTAGAGCTTTAGCTCTTTTGAATTATCTTCTTTGCTATTTCTCATCTGCCCACTGCAATTTAATCTACTGAGTACAGCATATTTTTCTTTCACTAATGCATTTCGTCAGCCTGCTAAATATAAGTTAAATAGTCTTTAGCCTCCTGAACTTGCCTGTTGTGCTTACCTTTTTCCTTCTTTTCACATATTTTTGTGACTTGAAAATTATATTTTCTTCTAATACTTGGGAAGAAGAAAGATATAGACATTGGTTTCAGACAAAACTGACCATGAAACCTTCCTCTTCCTCTTCACAGTAATCACTTAAATCTGGTTTTCCCATTTGTAAATGAAGATTAACCCCTGCCTTGCAAAGTATTGAGAAGTTTAAATAGAATAATGTACACACAATATTTAATATAGTGCCTGGCATAAGGGCACCAGTTGATTATTGGGATCTGCTAATGTTCTTTACAACCTTTGTATAAATAATTAAACTAGATTATTGTTTTCCTACTTTCTTCCACAGAATGATGGCTCTGCAATGTCTTAATACTTTAGGGAAATACCCAGCTGAATCCTGCTAAACAGAATGTAATGTAAAGCTTTTTAGAGGTTTTAGTATCAGATATACACTTGGGAGCTTTAAGAGGGGCATACAGAATGTAGCATGTCTCACAATTTTGTGGACATAGAAGTATTTTCTTTTCAAGATACACCTGGCTTTGTGGGAAATACTACACTGGCTCTTTGATGCATTTGGATACATTTACAAGAGCAATGGATGAGGCATCAGAGTGCACAGATTCTAATACTGTTTCGTCTCCAGCTAGTGGGCTTAGGCTGGACACTAGCAGCCTAATTGATATGGAAAGATCACTCAGCTGTGAGGCAGGAGACATGGCTTATAGGCCCATTATTCCTCTGGTGTTTGAACATCAGTTCACCTTTAAGACTCTCATTTCTCATTTGTCTAGTGGGGATAACAGCAATACCTACTGCATAGGATTTTGAAGAATGAATGAAATATTTGAGAATAATTTGTAAGCTAACAAAAGCTAAAATAATATCGGACCGTCTCCATCATCTTCATCTCTAACACCATTGTCAACACCTTGTAGTGACCTCTGAACTTGAGGTCCAGCTACCTGCAGTTGCCACAGAGAAATTTAGATCGCCTGCTGTTTGTAGCCCCATTCCGGGTTAGCTGTCAGTGGCTTAACTGCACCAGGCTGCCACAATCTAAGCTACACTGTAGGCACGGTCTTTGTCCCAGGAGCAGAGCTAGGAAAAGGTCTTTCCAGTGGCTTCGTCAATAATCATTTGGCTCCAAGTAGTACAGTGGGCTGCTTCAGACCAGGTAGTATTTTCTGGGGCTGAAGGAGAAGGAGAGACAGCCTTTTCCATTTTTTGTCATCCTTTTAAAATTCCTCCTTGTGATGGGGAGAGGTTCTCTTGAAAACATGTGGTCAGTATCAGGTGGGACAATGAGGCCAGAACAAGTCCACCTAGAGTCATCACGGGTCATTACGGACCAGGCAAGCTGAGGTCCGTAAGCAGCTCAGCAGTTAAATTTGTTGCTTCTGCTCTGCTCAGGCTATATCTAGAAGGTTGATAGAGATGCCGTGGAGGATGGTGGTTAAGAGCCTGGACGCTGATGTTAAATGGTTTTTCATTTCAGCCCTATTACCTTTGAGCTGCAAGGTCTATGGCAAGTGATGGCCTCAGTTTCCTCATAGTGCAAAATGAGAGTGATAATAGAAACCATCTCATGAAGTTTCTATAAAGATTAAATGAGATATTGCATGAAAAACCTTGGTTATATTGTCCGGCACCTAAGTTAGCGGCTATGTCACCAGTGATAGCGTTAGTGATGATGATGATGGCAATAACTATGGCATCCTTTACTAAGAAAGTATCTTAAGCAAAACAAATCTATACAAAGTACAGTAAAATGACTCAAAACATGACTTTAGAGAAACCAAATAAAGCTATTAATGTTTGGTTTAAGGAAAGATAGCTCAAGGCAACCTAATTTCCACCTTTAACTAAATAGCTGCCCTGGGAAGGAGATATTAAATACATCCGATTTAACTTGGACAGCAGAAGCTCACTCATAGAGTGAGATTCAAAGGCTGTTAAGACATTAAACTGTCTGAGAATAGAACTGAGCGTAGTAGGGGTTGAGTTTTCTTTCTCTGGAAGTACACAAATAAAAGTGGATGAACACTTGCCCAGACCTTAAGGACAAATCTATGGATGATAAGATATTGGGGAAATAACATATCCTTTAAAGGATGCCATAGATATCCCATAGTCAGAGAGCACAAGAGATTAGTTCATGACAGATATACAGAGGGAAGGATGGGAGAGACGTGGACCTAGGTGTGCAAGATAAAGGAAAATATGCCCCATATTGAGACATCACACTAAAGCAGTGCATGGCAACCCCTGATATAAGAAACAGGTTAGAAGATATGGAGCCATATACCTTAGAGTTTCTGAGAAAGCCCCAATTTCAGATATTCTTTCTTTCTGCCTCCAGCATGACACTTGCACTTGTCAGATGACGTGTCCCAATTTCAGTTTGCAGAAATACGGCAGAGAAGTGGAGACACCAGAGTTCAGGTGCTGCAGAATCCCACATGGCACTCAGTGAGGTTAATGAGGCACTCAGCGATCTACAGTGGTCATCCTGATATACAGGCAGATTGTCGGCCTCGGCAAGGGCATTTTTGTATGATTTCAGACCAGGCACGCACCAAACCTTGCCAGAAAGTGAGTGAATCAGTTTTCCAGAAAAAAAATAACAATAGCAGCATTCCAATACTGACATCTCTTGGTAGAAAGGGAAACAATATTTAAGCATTCACTCATTCATTCATTCGATAGATGTTTATTGAGCACCTACTATATTTAGGCATGCTATAGGCACTGGAAATAGAAGAGCATAAAATATGAGGTCTGGCATGTAGTACTTGCACATTAAATAGCTATTGATTGAGTGAACTAATTTCCAGTTAAAGGCATTGAATCTCAGATGTGACATGACTTGTCCCTGGGGGCCAGCAGCTAAGTGTGAGAGTTAGGATTCCAGCATGAACAACAGTATCACATATCCTGCTGATGCCCATGTAGGTGCCAATGGTTAGAAAGGGAGGTTTAAAGGAAATGAGATGGAAGGAAATACACAGAGAGTTTACAGAGCCCTAAGTATGTATCAGACATGGTGCTTAGTGCTGTAATTATGATCTCCCATTTAACACAACTTCTTTATCAGGGATTATCACTTTCCTTTAGCAGATTAGGAAACAAGCTCTGAGAGTTTACATAACTTGCCAGAACTTAGGCAGGTATCAAATGGAAGACTTTGGATTTATATATCCATGTCTAGAACCAAAGCCCAGGCTGGGCACAGTGGCTCATGCCTATAATCCCAGATTTCGGGAGGCTGAGGCAGGCAGATCACCTGTGGTCAGGAGTTTAAGACCAGGCTGGCCAACATGGTGAAACCCTGTCGCTACTAAAACTACAAAAATTATCCAGGTGTGGTTGTGTGTGACTATAGTTCCAGCTACTCGGGAGGCTGAGGCAGGAGAATTGCTTGAACCTGGGAGGCAGAGGTTGCAGTGAGCCAAAATCGCACCACTGCACTTGAGCCTGGGTGACAGAGTGAGACTCCATCTCTAAATAAATAAATGCATACATACATACATACCAAAGCCCAGCCTCTTTCCCCATCCTAAGTGGCCTTTCTACCTGCTGGGCTTCTTCACACCAATGTCTCCAGTTTCTAGAATCCCCTTCCCTCATCTCAACAGCATTTGCCACTTAAAGAAATACATTACTTCTCAGGCTAGGACCTGGTCTCTTGTGCTTTGGTGATCTCGGGAGGAAGTCAATGGGAGTGTAGCAGCTTTAAGTTTTCTACACACAAGGGTCTGATGGGGTTATATCTATTTTTTCATTATAAAATGTGATTGATTCAATTCCAAATTTAACTTAAATTTGATTTTCTCCTCTCAACCTGGCATTTCCAAACCAAGAATCAATCAAACCGCAAATTATAGGCAATGTGTGGATCAACAGCATGAAGTTATTTCCGGTCGAATTTCTCAAGCAATGCATTTTATGCCATTCTCTGCTACCATGAGAGGAGTTGAGATGTAAGAGGGAGGGAAAATGGAAGGAAAATTAGATTATTAACTTTCTCCAGTCCCAGCAATCAATATGGCCTGGTGGAATACTATTCCTATAGCACAGATTATCAGATTATTCCCCTGCAAGTGATGGGGAAGGAACCACAAATGGGGATGTGAATAAGGGAGAACTGTGACCTCAGCCTTCTGGGAAAAACAAGAAAAAGAAAAAGAAAAACTCATGTAATACGATCTGCAGCTATCATTTATTTAGTTCTCTCTTTTTTTTTGCTAATTATACATGATATCTTATTTTGCCCTCATATCAGCTCTAAAAGAAGACCTCTGTTCCCATTTTTCAGATGGAAATATTTTTTCTTATAAGATTTATGGATCTTGGCAAGTGTCACACGGAGATTTTGTGGGTAAGCCAGGATTTGAACATAGATATGCCTGGCCCCAAAGGCCACACTTTCTACATGAGGATATCCTGGGACCTTACTTCATGATGAAGCAGGAAGTGGTAGTGAAACAGGGGAAAGGCTGGAACAGGACTAGTTCTCATCTAGTCTCTGTAACATCCAAAATTGGGTGATCCTTAGGTAAGTCATTTAATTGCTCTATACTTCTGTTCTCTATAAAATGGAAATGATGGAGATGCTTTGCTGAGAGGAGTAAATGAGGTAATTATTTGCCACTAACATGTAAGCTTCAAGGCCTTTGGCTGTTTTGTTTACTATTATTTTCCCCATGCCCTTAACGGTGCCTCAAAAGACCTGATGTTCAACAAAAATTGGTTGGATTGGTAAATGAATAGATGGATGGAGAGAAAGATAAGTGCTAGGTACATTGCCTAGATCATAGTAATTGCCCAGCAAATGGAGATTCCCTTTTCTGTCTCTGTATCTTACAACAGCAGTACAAAAGGAGCCTGCTTAGGGAGGGGGTGAGTATAATGGGAGAGAGAGTTTCCACCTCGTGGCCGTCTGTAACCCCTTCTCAGAGCTAAGTGCTTATATTCACCTTGCTGAGCCAGGAACTCTTAGTAAGTCACCTTGGTTTGAGTTCCACTGTGAAGTTTCTGCCAGATCCGGTTGCCATGGCAACTTCCCACAGCCCCTGGATGCTCCATGGGCTTGTGGCCTTAGTGAAGGCTTGACCTGCATACTTTCTTCCTCCTGGACTTCAGAGACAACCGTGGTGATTCAGGCATTCTCTGAGTAAATGGTTGCCCCACAGTGCTGTTCATTCTCACTCCCACTCACACTTTCTCCTTCTTATGTCCTTCTCTTCATATTTTTTCTCTTTTTGTCTTCTGCTACTATAAGAATAATTGAATTCCTAATATGTTCTGAGAACGTGTTGGACAAATAGGTGAGTCCTAGTTTCTGTTATCAATGAGGAGACAAACTCCAATATCTAGTTTGGAAATTATCATTTACTGAGGGCCTACTATGTGCCACAAACCGTGCTAGGCATTGGACACTTATTGACTCATTTAGCTCTTACAACACCCCTGAAGGCTAAGTCATGTTACCATTTTCTAGGTGAGAAAACTGAGAGCCAATAAACTAATGTGACTTAGCTTCTCACTTGACTTTTAAAGACCCTGGATTACTGTGATGTTTTAAATGACATAGGAGATACTATTTAGTCCAGCAGGGCAGGGAGAGAGTATGAGCAATTCTACCCCTGCCCCTTAGCCCTTTTTCCCCAGACCAGAAATTAGCCCTGTGGAGCCTGGGTGGTGTATTTCTTGTAGTTTGTTAATTAGTGAAAGAAAGGTCTTGGCCACATACACCTCTGCTGCTGTATGGGCCAGGAATGAGATATGCCTTCTAAGGGATCCACAGGGCTTTGTTATCCATGACTCACTGTGCAGAGTGTCTGTTCCCTGATACAGGGGCCTCTCACAACCTTTCACATCTCACCCTCTGGACCTGTCTTGTCTTCTCAGGAATTTATTCATGCTGGACTCATCATTACATATTTTTCCACCAGAACAGACTCCATAAAACCTAGATTAAAAATTCAGTGCTGGCCAGGCACGGTGGCTCATGCCTGTAATCCTAGCACTTTGGGAGGCTGATGCAGGTAGATCACTTGAGGTCAGGAGTTCAAGACCAGCCTGCCCGACATGGTGAATCACTATTTCTACTAAAAATACAAAAATTAGCTGGTTGCGATGGTGTGTGCCTGTAAGTCTGAGGCGGGAGAATTGCTTGAATGCAGAAGGTGGAGGCAGAGGTTGCAGTGAGCTGAGACTGTGCCACTGCACTCCAGCCTGGGCAACAAAGTAAGACTCTGTCTCAAACAAACAAACAAACAAACAAAAAAACAGTGCTGCTATTAACTGTTATTTTAGGGGTTTTGCTAAATGACTAGGCTGGGGTAACAGGTTGACTTTTTAAGGCGAGATTTATGCAAGGTGCCAAACCCTACTAGATAACATTGATGTTAGATTATTTATGCTCTTTAGTCGCTAAAATATTTGTACTATATTTTACTTATTTATATTAACAAATATTTATTAGAAATATATATGAAACAGCTTCTTGTGGCACTCAAATAAGAGATAAAACATATTCCTTTTTTTTCTGTGGCCATTTTAGGTTTAGAGATTCCCCATCTTTGGACACCAGAATCACGATTTCAATTTACTCTTATATTTAACATATATTCTATAACTACAATAACCATAGCCTCATGAATAGCTCCTGCCATAAGACATGCATTGTCCTAGGACTGAGAAAAGGACAAGGGTCTTATCCTTAAATTAAATAACTTCTGGGTTCCAGATGGTGATTTTGGCATGAGAGACACAAAGATGAAAAAGGTGGGATCTTCTCCTTTAAGCAGGTTCTGTTATATGGCCAATGTTGGATTTGACTAGAATGCTTTTTGATTGGTTAGTATCTGTGTGTTATGTTGGTTGCTTATTGTTACTACCGTTTATGGGAGTCATCATGCACTTACGGAGATTCTGCAATGAGCCAGACACCGTGCTATTCACTGGGACGTAATGGTGAGCAAAAGACGCTGCTTACCTTCAAGGAGTTGGCTGTCTATTTACCACACTCTAGGGTTTGGAATAAGGTGTGTGGGGAAGCACAGTGAATACGGGTAGTATATCTACCAAGAGCATAAAAAATCTTTATATA
This sequence comes from Callimico goeldii, assembly GCA_963573925.1. Classification (NCBI taxonomy): domain Eukaryota; kingdom Metazoa; phylum Chordata; class Mammalia; order Primates; family Cebidae; genus Callimico; species Callimico goeldii. The sequence continues at coordinate 20,284 of CAUYOR010022251.1, forward strand.
TGGCGAGTCTCAAAGAGTGACATGGTGACAAGGAAGCAAGTGGATTTTTATCCAGAAGGAACAGCACCTACACTAATGTTCACATGATGAAGAGTGTTAATTTAGGAGCACTGCAGTAATTCAGCCCTGCTCGTCATTGGGCCAAGTGGGAGAAAGAACGGGAGGTATGAGTGTTGGGAGTCTTCATGAAAGGCCTTGGGTGCCAGTTTAATGAATATGGATCATATCCTGTGACTAGATGCTGTAAAACAACTTGAGAGATTTCAGCAGGGAATACAGTGAACAGATATAAACACACCTCCCTTATCCCACAAGCAAACAGACAATAGAAGAGATTAAGGGAGTGGGGTGAAAATAATAAAGACATAGAATGAACAAGACTACACAACTGTTCAGATACTGTAAAGGAGGAAGACAGAAACTCAAAGATGTTTCTGGCCAGTTTAAATGGCAGTGCTTTCAATAAGCTGAGGATCCCAGGAGGAGGAGGCTTTGAAGAGAAAACAAGGTACCCTGTTTTGAACATGTTATTAATATATTTGACATGCTAATGGGATAGCCACAGAAAGATGTCCAAAAGATGAGGGAAGAGGTTTACTTAAAAGAAGAGCGTAGGAGGTAAAAGAAATTTGGGGGGCATTGCTCTAAAACTGGTAAGCAAAACCTTGAAGAACAAAGCGTAAAGAATGAGAAATGAAGGGAGACTCAAAACAGCCTCCATAGAATTTCTTTGTTGGCTCAGTGTCCTCTAGCTCTGCAGATCCAATCTACTTTTCCTATTATATCCATAAAATTGTCTTTAATTTTCAGAGGCAAAAACACCCTCCCTACTCTGTGCCCTCTCTGCTAGGTCATAACACAATTTGTCTTAGAATCTAATTAGCCATGGATAAGCTTGACTTTTCCCCATAGCCTATAAACTCCTGAAGAGGAGAAATTATTCTTCTGCTCTGTATGTCTCTCACATAGTAGCTGCTCAGTAAAGCTTTGTCAAATTAATTTAAACTGATCAGCTTCTAACCATGAAACTCTTCTAAATGACAGGCATTATATACAAATCATGCTACATAATTGTCACAAGAACCCTGTGAGATATTTATTATCTTCATGTTACACATAAAGAAACTGAAGTTTAGAAGATGGAGCTCACACAGCCAATGAGAGCCAAAGCCCAAATTTGAACCCAGAATGATGTAACTCCCAACCCCATGCTTATTTCACTAAGCTCTACTGAATTTAACAGCATGGCATCTTCTCACTTGCCTCTAAGGAGAATGGAAGGCTTAATGTCATCTAATTGTTATCAAGAATGACCAACCAAACTGGGAAGGGAGGAGTGAAAATTACTACGAGTTTCAGGAAGCCTGTTTCTTTTATGTTTACCCAAAGGAATAAGAAGCCCATTTTTCAGAGTGTTAAACCAAGACCCAACAAGAGCCCACTGAGGTCACATAGCAGGCACAAAGGTTAGAAAACATGTATTTTCTTTTCTTTTTTCAGATTCCCAACTGGAAAATAATAGAATTCCCAAACTTGATGCCACTCCCATTTCTTCACCTCATGGAATTATGTGTCTTTCTGTGTGTTTGCATCACCAGGTTTGCTGAAAAGCCCAGTGAACAAGACAGCCCTGACACTGATTGCTGTGAGCTCCTGCATCTTGGCCATGGTGTGTGGCAGCCAGATGTCTTGTCCACTCACTGTGAAGGTGACTCTGCATGTGCCTGAGCACTTCATAGCAGATGGTAAGAGCTGAGCATTGCAGATGCTCCACACCCACTCAGCACCTTGCACCCCTGGCTGGTCAAATGTTTCTATGTATGGCCCAACCTTGGAATTGTTAATATGTATATTACAGGGGGAAAAAAAGAAGCATCTAAAGACCTTGGAAGAGGATCTTACCATTTGGAGTCTGGATTATTTGAATTAAATACCACTTTTATTTATTTTTATTTTTATTTTACTTTAAGTTCTGGGATACATGTGCTGAACATGCAGGTTTGTTACATAGGTATACATGTGTCATGGTGGTTTGCTGCACCCATCAAGGGTTTAAGCCCTGCATGTATTAGGTATTTGTCCTAATGCTTCCCCTCCCTGTTCCCCCCATCCCCTGACAGGCCCCAGTGTGTGATATTCCCCTCCCTGTGTCCATGTGTTCTCTTTTTTCAACTCCCACTTATGAGTGAGAAAAGTAGTGTTTGGTTGTCTGTTCCTGTGTTAGTTTGCTGAGGATGATGGTTTCCAGCTTCATCCATGTCCCTGCAAAGGACATGAACTCATTCTTTTTTATGGCTGCATAGTATTCCATGGTGTATATATGCCACATTTTCTTTATCCAGTAAACACTGCTTTTATCCTATGAGCAAGGATAAAGTTTATTAAATAAAGGAAGAATTCAAATGGGAATGCAGAAAGATTGAGCTACTTCAGAGAACCTACTGATTCTTATGCTTGCGGATCCATTTCAAAAAAAATATGCCCCCCAGAGAGTATTTGCTAATTAAAAACATATGACAAGAAATATTGTGTAAATTTTATTGGAATATCCTGAATGTCCTGGATAATATTCATATTCTCATTCCCTGTAAATGTACTTTACAAGTATCTTATGTCCTACCATTTACTTTTTACCCAATTAAATTGAATTAATGAGACACTGTAGCCACCAGAGTCATTAGCAAAGCATGGTCCAAGACCCTGATTAACATGCTTGCTATCTATTGCTGAAGTGCCCTCCAGAAACGTTGCTCCAGTTTATCTACTCCAGGACATGTTGGTGTCTGTTTCTCAAACACTTGTCACATAGCATCACCATCTTTAGATATATTGAGGTTTAGCAGAATTCTAATGAAGAAGGCACACCTTAACTCTGCAATTGTGCAGCTTAATACATTTTTAATATCAGAACATTTTATACTTTAAAAATTGTACACATTTTACACTTTTAAAAATGTATATGTCTTGATGAGTTTGAAATACCCGTAAAATCATCACGCTAAGGAATGCCATAAACATAAACATCACCACTAAAAGTTTCTTCTCACTCTAATTTTTTGTGATAAGGCCTTGTAACATAGGATTACATATGAATCGACCCAGATAAAATTATAGAATATTTCCAGCACCTCAGAAGGTTTCCTTGTGCCTCATTCCAGTTAATGCTCTGTAGGAGCAATAAACGTTCTGATTTGTAGCGCCATATTAGTACCATTAATTCTTAAAAATAGTTTTGTATTTTGATATGTATTGAATGTTTCTGAGATCCTTACCCTCTATTTGCCAGTTTTCCTTCAAAGAAACTTGATTTTATCTCCTCTCCAATGTTTAGTGTTCAGAACTTAGCACCATCCCTTCAGTATATTGTGACCAGAGCAAAGTGGAACTTTTACCCCCCAACCCATGTTTTGAAACACCCAAAATTCTATCAATGCATCCTGATTATTCCCACTTCACTGTAGTACAGAAACCCCTACTTGTTTTTCACTTGGACTGCAAGTAAGTTCATATACATTCAGAGCTTAGCATTTCTTATTTCATATACATTCAGTTGATATTCAGACCTGTGTACAAGACTTTGGTTCATCTTTAATGAATCATATGTGCACATAAGATAAGTAAACATGTGCTGGGGAAGATGGTAGGGAATGGTGTAGGAAGGCAGAAGGAACAAAATTACAGAAGCAAGTGGTTTCATGGATCATGCTGCTAGAAGAATTGCCAGAACCTGGATGTGGCCAGAATATAGTGATGGAGGAGCAAGAGGGATGACTACTGAGTTGTAAAAAAACAGTACAGCAAGTATTAACTTCTACAAAATGCATGTCTCCCACCTTTTATCTCTCAGCTGTCACTACTCATTAATTGCAGAATGTTAAGCCTTAAAGGTGTTCAAGTTTTGCATATTTATTTTCATACATGTAGAAATTGAATCCCTGAGAGAATAACTTGCTCAAGGTGAAATAGTTTAATGACTAAGAGCACAGGCTTTGGAATAATATAAACATTAATCCAAATGCTTGTTCTATTGTCTGCCATTTTGATAGCCAAGTGAATTCACCTCTTTGAGTCTCTGTCTCTACATCTTTAAGAGGTGGTAACAGTAGTACCTATCTCATTGGAGTGTTCTGAAAACTACAATTCCTGTTTTTTATCATGTTCGTCAAATTTTCAGATAGCATGTGACTGAGAAATAGCAAACAGCTGGGAAGGAACAAAATCAAGGGACTACCCAAGAGAGCTGCAAATGATCTTGATGATTTAGAAGGACAGACCCAAGTGTGGTCAATTAAAAGCTGCCCTTTCTTAGTGCTCCCAGTGTTATAAACTTAAACTTTTATAACAGCCTGTGGAATTTCTGTCTGTGGCAGAAACAGCCTGTGGAATTTCAGTCTGTTTCTGCCTCTAGACTGGAATCTCTGTGAGGGCAGAAATTATGTCTTTTGGGAGGAAATATTGTATTCCCAGTGATAAGCAAGGTGCCTGGTCCATAATGGATGTTCAGTAAATATGTGTTCAGTGAATGAATGTTGCCTGAATTAAAGCTGAGTTGTGTTCATTATTCTATAGGCTCCTTCTAATAGATCTCTAATCATACAACAGATGCTGAATCAAAGAAAACTAAGGTGGATGATGCATAGAGATCAAAGATGTTTTACAATGTACCCATGATGTTCTAAAATGTACCCAGGATTTGTCTGCAGATACGGAAAGGACTGTTGTGAAAAGCAGTTTTCATACTCACAGATCTCAGATACACAATGCACAGCACACTGTGTGGGAAAGCACCCGGATCTATCAGAAGACAGAAGGACCAGGTGGAAAGCATGGGCAAGAGCCTGTATTGTGGTTATTGTAGGAAGAAATGGGTGAGGTGGTGTAAGCAGTGTAGACAGATTTGGGATTGGCTAATTTGAATTAACTTTGGTAGGCTCTGGGGTTTTGGAGCTGCTCCTGATTGCCTGGTATCTGGCCCTAGGATGATGAAGGGAAAGGATATTCTTTCACAGTGTGATAAGCCACATAGAGGAGATGATTGGAGTGTAGGCTCTGGATTGGTTAATTTTCGTGTGAAAGGTGTACTCCCCGGACAAATCTTTTGCTTTCTCTAAGATATGACTATCCCTGGAGGGGAGGGCTCTTCCCAGTCAGGAGGCTTAGATGCCAGAGCATCAAGCATACAGAAAATTTAAAAATATAATTAATACAAAAATTAGAAATAACTATGGAGTGTACACATCTTGGAGATGTGATGGAGCAAGCTTAGAAGACAGTATTTGGAAGGCCTTGTCCACAGTATCTTTGTCTCCAGGCACAATGGAATCTCCATCCCTTACATGCCATAATATCTTAGTAGGATTGTGTCCTTTCAAATGAAGTAGGTTTTGGTTTGGATCTCAATTTCATTGCTTATTTACTGCGAAATGTAGAAGAGTCAAGTTAGCTACCTGAGTCTCATTTTTCTCATCTATCTGAAAAATAAGGGTTATTATGAGATGATTGAATGTCATAATGTATATAAAGTGCCTAGTAGAGTGTCTAAAACATTGTGATAGCCCAACAAATGGTAGCTGTTATTACTCTTATTATTAAAATAGTTTGTAAAGAGAGAGACTTCAGAAGCTAGAACATGGCAACACAAGAAAATATAGAAAACCAAATAGGTGAATTGAGCTACTCTCAGTGAGGTGAATGGAAGAGGAAGTACATTATATGCTCTGTTCTAGCTGAAAGTGACTTTCCCACTTGAAGACATTAATAGTTGAAAGTCCTCCATCTCTGAAGCTCAGCAGGAATCCTGGGAGTAGCCAGCCCCTGAAGCCAGGTGGACACCTCTCTGGTAATTCCAAGCAAGCTCACCTTCCCCAGTATAATCCCAAAGCCTCCTTTGGCAGAAAGTCTATGGGAATTGCTCATCTCATTCCTCCAACAGCTCTCCAAAGTGGTCTTTATTGTCCACTTTTGGCAGATACAGAAACTGGGATGCGAAGGGGAGTAGAATCTAGTCTTCTGTAGGAGTAGAGAAGGATCTAGAAAATTTATTTTAAAAATTGTACTAGTGAAGTTTCCAGCTCTGATTTCTGGAGATAAGAGGGTATTACATAAGGGGATGAGAGGGAAAGTGATAATAGTGCCTACTTTCTTGAACCTATATCATCCCTTAGTATTGATATTTATAAATGTGTTATAACCTAACATAAGTATAGTAACAAACACAGATGATGGAAAGTGCACAATTCTGTTATATTTTACATACATGTATTCACCCACATCATAATACTGGCCGGTTAAGACTGGAAAAGTTTTAAAAAACAATAAAAACAAAGTCTTAATGAGGCCTGTCAGGATGAGGGCAGCCCATGTCAAGTGCAAGAAGCTCCATTTGAGATCAGGTCTCCCAGGGACCAAGGCCAGGGCAGCATTCATCGTTTTTGAGTCACCCCCATGAGTTTTAAGCTGCCAAGGTGCTGGCCCTTTCTTCCCAGAGAGCTCTCAGCCTCCCTCACACACTGGGCTGTCCATGGTGCTGGATCGTTGGATGGGGCTGAGTAATGGGTCCTGTCTTCCAGGAGAAAATGAATTCTGCCCTTGTGTTACTGCATAGTCATACTCGATGCTTACTGTCCATTATAAAGAAAAGGTCATTTTGACATAGCGGTTGTCCAGAGCTCAGCTGGCAGGAGTTCTGACACAGTTCCCATCCAAACTCTTGGCAAATCTCACCCCTTCTTTTATCTGGGCTTCTTCAAAGCCTTCATTGGCTTTTTGCCCTCCCAAGCACACACTGAAGAAATGGATCATGTTTGCATCTAAACAGACTTAAGCTAGCATTGTTTATCCATCTGTTGACTATAAATCATCTGCATTTAGGTCATCTGGGGAGTTAATTCCCAGAACCAGCAAGTCATATTCTCTGAGGCTAGAGCCCACATATGAATATTCTTTTCAAGAACTCTCTAGGTTGTCGCTTATGAGAGCTTTGAGAGCTATGCCAATATCTCTGTAAGTGTTACTTTTTTTCCATCTAACATATATGATCACTCCTTCAGACCCTTTGGAATCATTATAAGCATCCTTGATAATGGTCTTTGGTTTCCTCCACCTTTGACTTATGGTCAATGCCCTGTTAATGGAGCTGCCTCATAGCATAACTCCAGTGACTATCAATAGCATCAGATATAATGTGAGTGGTCTACTCATAAGGTTTATAATATACTAACCCTAATCACACAGGTTTGGGCCTCATCAAAATTGCCATGCAGTTAGTCTTATTGAGAAATAATTATTGGTTAATATTAAGCCTATCTTAGCTGAGATCCTAGTTTATGCATCTACGGAGGTTCCCAATGAAAGTCAGTATATATTCACCCAATGTGGTCAGCCAATAGAAGAGTCTGCTTTTAAAGGAAGAAGCTTTTTAGGTGAAGTAGGTAAGATGGTTCCTCTCCAGTGTAGACAGATAACATTCCACCTAGAGTTCTCTATTTTGTTCCAAGAGTTGTTATACATTGTAAGTTATTCAAGTGAGAGGATTTGGCAGTTAAAATATTGAGAAAGCACTGTAGATACCCAATGACCTCTCAAGGAAAAGATGGAAGACATTCAATAACAAGAGTTGAAGGAACCTAGACAGGAAGGGAACTTACTATTATTGCATATGTCTGTTATCTATTGAGCAGCATACAAAGCACTTTACACAGGACTCTTCATTCAGTTCTCATAGCAAAACTGAGAGTTGGGATTTAATATCCTCATTTGCATACTTGAAAAGTGGGGCTCAGGGATTTTTATGAGATTAACATACAGATGACGTGATATGAAAACCTAAGTCTACCTGAGCTCCCAGTCTAAGGTTCTTCTATGTTCTAAGCTTCCAGAGAGGAGATCAGGATAATTATTAATTTTTTTTGAAGAGAGCAGGCTGGTTCTGGAAGTTTTAAGGAAGCACAACTAGAGAGCTATATGAGTGATGAGTGTGGTCAGGAATGGGAGAAGATGAACCCTAATTTGGAAACATCTTCCTCTGCTGTTGACTGTGTGACTTGTGCTAGTTACTTAAACATTTTCAGCTTCAGTTACATTATCTATAAATTGGGGATAAAAGCAGTACTTATCTCATAAAGTTATTGTGAAGAATAAGTGAAATAATACTTATAAAGCTTTTAGCTCAGTACCTAAGACCTAGTAATGGCTCAATATATTATGTAAATGTTATAAGTTGTAATAATATTTTCTTAATATTGGAAGGGGGTCATTGCAAGGTAATAAGTTCCCCATCATAGAAAATCTCCTGAGAATAGATGACCACATTTTCATGAAGCTGTAGAAGAGAAAGGAAGAGATGTGTTTGGCTTGAATACACGATATTTTGTTTTGGATCCATCTTATTAGACTGTAAATTTAAAAACCATTTAATTTTTATAACTTTTAGAATACGTTTGTTTATACCTTAGTACTTCACCCAGAGTGTCACGAATGCTTTGTATAGGCTCAGAAATGGGTGAAAAACAGGGATATCACTGTCTCTTGAATACATTACTTAGCTAAACTCTCTCTCTCTCTCTCTCTCTCTCTCTCTCTCTCTCTCTCTCTCAGACACACACACACACACACACAATTTTATATATTGATATGATTGTTACATTAAAATACCTATGCTAAAATGTCTTTTTATTCAAGTTAATTTAAATGGTTAACATCATCTTTTAGGTTGATTTAAGTTGATAGGCAAGTCTTTTCTGTTCCCTATGACCGAGGTATTTGGGCTCTGAGTATTCCTTCTTAGCCTGTGAAATCATCAAGTATAAATGCCCACATATTGGGATGGCATAGTTCACTAATATGCCACACATGTTTCTGGTTTTGAGCATAAAATTGTGTACAATAACGTGTGCCTATGTTTATTTGCTTTTTTCCCTACTTGATGTCTCCCATCCCAAAAGAGTGAGCTAATGCATGGCTTCATGCTGTTAGAGAAGAATGAGGTCCATAATTGGCTTCAGAACTAGTTTGCAGTGATTTTGATACAAGGAAGGAGTATTTTCAATTCTTAGAAGGGAAAATTACACCACATTGAAAGTGGATCCTTAGCCACAAACTGCCAAGCAATTTATTTAAAAAGAATAGTTCCTTGGACATTCTGCTCTCTGAAATCATCCCAGGCTTTGTTTTAAAATGCTCAGTATTGACTGCAGGTCTTTTAATACTGTGGAACATGCTCATGAGTGGAAGTTGTATACAATATGGCGTCTGTCTTTTTCCTCATTAACTCATTAGATGCTGTTTAGACAAGTAGACTATCTTATCTGGTACCTGCCTCTCTATATACCTTTGCTTCTACATTCCTCTCCATCATATATTTGCATATATGGCAATCTCACCTATCTCTATGGCATAACTTATTTTTCTCCCTCCTCTAGCAAACCTTCTTCAATGAGTCCCCAGAGACAAAAATCGTCTCCTTTCATGTACTTTACCTAGAACTACATATGCCTTTCTAAAGACTTCAGTCTAAGTCCTGTGATTATTACTGTTACATATGTGTCATGGAGACAGCTGCCACAGTCCTACAAACTGGCCTACTGCTTTAAATTTAGCCTCTTTATTATCTTTTCTCAATAGTGCAAACACGGCCAGGCATGGTGGCTCATGCCTGTAATCCCAGCACTTTGGGAGGCCGAGGCAGGCGGATCACAAGGTCAGGAGATCGAGACCATCCTGGCCAATGTGGTGAAACCCCGTCTCTACTAAAAATACAAAAATTAGCTGGGCATGGTGGCATGTGCCTGTAATCCCAGCTACTCAGGAGACTGAGGCAGGAGAATTGCTTGAACCCAGGAGGCAGAGGTTGCAGTGAGCCGAGATTGTGCCATTGCACTCCAGCCTGGTGCCTGGCGACAGAGCGAGACTCTGTCTCAAAAAAAAAAAGTGCAAACACAGCAATCTTTTTCAATTAAAAATATCAGTACATTGCATAAATGTATTATATACATGTCATACTTTCCATAAAACTGTATATTGTCTTCTTTTCTACTTGTTTTGAAGACTGAAGTTCTTATCATGGTCTTTGCATCCTTTGCACCCTTGCCTGCCTTTTCAGTCTTACCTCACACTGCCTCTCCCTATATTGGCTCCTTAAATTTCTCTGTTGCCTCCTGCCTCAGGGCCTTTGCACATGTTGTTTTCTTTGCCTGAAAACTTCTTCCCTCGTCTCCAGTTTCTCTCATTTACCCTATGGTAATGGACTTTCCTTTTTTACTTTCCAGCCTCTGTTAGCTTCCTTACTAATCATTCTCCTTGAACCCTGCCCTTTTTTCTTATTACACTTATTTCAATCTATAATTGTATATTTATCTAGTTAGTGTTCTCACTAGGTTTCAAGTTTCATAAGGATAAAGATTGTATTTGTCTTGCATGTTGTATTCAGAACCTTGGACAGGGTTCAAAACGTACTTGATGCCCCTAAAAAGCTTTCACTGAGTTTTTTTTATTTTTTTAAAGTTATTTCAGGGGTTATACTTGAATTTTTTCAAGGTCAAGGACCACAGCTTATTCACGTTCTGACTTACTGTGATGACTAATAGAGGTTCTGACTCAATAGGCATATAAGAAATTGTGTCTGTAAAAAATGAAGTAAGGGAGGACCGACAGGTGGACCCAGATGATCTAGGAAGATACATCCTAAAGAATGACAGTGCAGGAGGTCTGAGGCTGCCTCTTCTTCTGTGATTGACTTCACTCCCCAAGGATGTTGCTCCCATCCCCCAAAATAAACTCCAATCAAATTCACACACCCCTTCTCAACACCAAAATGAAACAAGCTTCATGCTGGAGCCTAGAAAGAGGGGAAATATAAATTGAGCTGAGATTCAGAACCCCCATAGGGGAGGTGGCAATGAAATACCAATAAACCATATTAATATGCTGAAATCAGGAAGAATAGCTTGAACTCCAACCTAGACTTAATAACTATACGTGAGAGAGTACAGGGAGAAGGCAAGGCAAGATTTCAGTCAGAATTAAAATGAGATCTGTAATGAAATCGGTAATATAATTATAAACTGTGAAAACTTTTTTCTTCTTTTTCTTCTATTTAATGGCCAACTTGCTTAGCAATGGCTGGGACCTGTGGATACCCCTTAGAGTAAAATTCTTTTTTTTTTTTTTTTACAAATCTCTTCATTAGGAAAGTCTAAATCCACAAAACCATGGAAGAAAAAAATGATGCTTCAAGCCATTTTCTGCCTTAAATAGTAACTTTTCCCGAGGTTAAAGTGACAAGCGGCTTGGGGGAGAACAAACCCAGAAAAACCATTCTGAGCAGCTGAATGTGTTCAAGCTTCTAAAGATACCACAGTAGCCAGTGGGACTGTGATTTTTAATGACACTCCGTGCTAAGATATTAGCTTGGCTTCCAACCAGAATGAATTGTTACTAATTTCCCTTCATAACAAAAAAGATAACTGAGTTTGACGTTCAAAATTGGAGACTAATTTCTGTGTTTTGATAGCAGATTTAGTCCAAAAATATGTTCCCAGGAACTGGGGCAGAGGGTTGTTGCAAGGAGTAGGCAAACTCAATTTTCTCTCATTAATAATTCCGTTCTGTTGTTGTGAACAGGAAGACACTTTGACTTTTAGAATGGAAAGAGAGAATGCTGGGTGGGAGCTTTCATGAGATTGATGTCAAAACTACAGAGTTAGTTGTTCCATTATTATTGGCTTGAGGTTTGCAAAATAGTGTAGAATTGAGGCTGTGGAGCAGTCCACAGGAGAAAGAAAGTAGTATGGTGAAGACATTAAGTGCATTGACCTGTGGCCCAGGAGATGTGGATTTCAGACCAGTTCATCTGCTTTCTGTCCAGTTTCTTTTTTCATCTAAAAACATGCTACTACCCCCTCCTTCAAAGAGTGTTTGTGGGGTGATTAATTTAAAAGCATCTTGCCATCTGAGAGGGTAGGTATGATTATGAGAATGTTGTATTTGCCTCACTGTTTGATTACAGCTTTGATATGTATAAAGACAACGGCAGGGTTGGAATAGGGTCTTAGGAGGCTAGGTAAGGAAAAGGTACAATACCAGGGAGGTCAGCCTCCCTTGGCTAGAAGAAGGAAGCTAAATAGTTAAAATTGATACCACCACCCTCTAATATAGTGTCTGCTTGTTCCCTTTCTCCCTTCCTCCACTCCTCCATTTTTTCTTTTTTTCCCTCCTATAGTCAACAGACATTTCATACCGTACTCTCTGTGGCATGCTTAGACACTAGCGTGCAGAGACAAAACACCACCTCTGCCCTTCTCCAGCTTAGTGGTGGTGAAGATGCCAAGTCAATAAAAGAAGAAACTCATTGTGAATGATTCATAATGGGGCTGTCCTAGATGCTATGGAGACACTGATGTGGAGCAGACAAGTATCCCAAGCTGGAGATGCGAAGAAGGTGTCTTGAGGAGGTGCTACCTGAGCTGCATCTTAGAGCCATTGGCACTTATCTGAAGAAGGGCAATGGGTGATGGCAAGCTTCCCAGGGAAGGGCATGGACACGTGCTAGTGCATTCATATAGACCCTGTTTTTCAAACCTCCCAGTGGTTGCAATAACACTGGTAATGATTAGGAATGTTTACAAAACAGTTGCTAAGTGCCAGGTCCTATGCTAAGTTCTTTACAAGGTAGTACCTATTTCATTCTATTACCTCATGAAGCAGATTCAGTTATTATCTTCCTTTTAAATTTAAGGGACACCTAAAAATTTAAAGGTCATGTACGCCTAACAAGGTTGTATGACCACCTTAGTGTTACACAGGTGGGAAGAGGCTGAACAAAATCATTTTAAATCAACATCCACAGAATGTGATAGAGAAGTTGATGATTATGATCATCCTCTGACTCCTCTATGAATTGACCCCAACTTTGCACAAATCTCTACTTCTTCAGGCCTCAGTTTCTTCATTATAAAATATGGGAGAGAACAAGATGATACTTAAGATTTTTCCCTGCCCCAATATCTTAAAGGAGAGGGAGAAATACAGGGGTTCAAAGTTCCCCTTTACTTATCTCATGATGGACGATGACCTTCCAAGTCCTCATGCAGCCGTCGCATTGGTGTCCCCAGTACTCTCTCTTCAGACTGGTTTGGGCCAAATGGCTGTCGGACAGCCCTGAACAAAGGAGGTTGGGAGCAGAGACAGCTGAGCAAACTTTCCATAGCCCACAGATTGCCATTTGAAGAAAGCTTAGAAGGATCACAGCCAAGCTTGTGGAGGGACTTAGGGCTCCCAAGGCTGCCTGGATGAAAAATAAAGTGGTGGGAAGCCTGGGCCATGGTGAGAAAGACACCTGCCCCTCCCCAGCTTCCCCTCTCAGCCCCAGCTGTGGAAGGACCTTGAACATCTCTGATGCCAGCAGGAGTTTGGGAGGGGAAGAATGCATTATATTCACATGGGAAAGGATAAGATGGGAGGAATAAATAAAACCTGTGCATCTCTGCTCCCCTTTCACCATCCCTGGTACCCAGCAAAGCCTTGCTATTTGGCTTTTCTCCCCAGCGTGTTCCTCTGGATTGTGTAAGCCAAATATATCTGCAGCTGCTCAGCCTTGGGTTTTCCAGAAACTCTTGGCAAATTTCTGAGCCTCAGCTAATGGCTGGGGCATCTCACCATCAGCTGGAGTGATCCCCAGGGCCTGAACCATCCCTGAACCTTCTGTTTATTCCCTCCCTGTCTTTAACTCTGGTTCCCATTTAAACTTTATAGGTGAGTTCATACATTCAGACTTTCAGCTGACATTTGCTGAGTGCCTGCTCGGGGCCAGGACTTAGATTCTGGAACAAACTCAGGCACAGTCGGCATTAAAGGTGGGTGAGGTGGGGAAAAAGAACATGAGATTTGGAATCTTAACGCTTCTCCTCTTACTAATTATGGATCTTGGACGAGTCACTGTACTTCTCAGAACCACCAGTTTTACCATGTATAAAAGTGAAGCTATAAGCCCCTACTTCACAGGGTGGTGGTGAGGGTAAAATAGAGAGTAGCATAAAAACAGCCAAAAATAGATGGTTAGAAAACACTAATCACACCCTCACAGGGATCATATGTGTCATTTAAAATGATAGGAGAAAGCAAAAGGCTACTATGGAAGGTAGATGAAAATCTGAACCGTCAGGGTATATAGACAAGAGTCAGCCAGGTTGCAAGCGAAGCTTGGAGTCTTCCACTGGGCAGATCTGGGTAAAGCTCCAGGAAGCAAGAGGATTTTGCTAGAGTCTGTTCCCATTTGAGGAAACTGGATGGGCAGGGATTGGGAGTGAGAGTGTGCACTTCTGTTGCAAGAGGGAAGAGAGAAGGAGGACAAGAAGGGCAATCTTCCAGGTAAAGAGATCGTCATGAGCAAAGGTGTGGCAGGAGCAGGTAGCATCCAGCAAGGCTGGGGATCTGTGGGGTCATGAATGGATTTAATGGAGGGGTTAGCCAGAAAGAGCAGTTGGGATTTTATCTTGGAGGTAGGTTGGGAGTCATGGAAGCACTGAAGGATTTTAATCAAAGGAGTGTAAATGTCACTGTTGCTTTTACAAATTAACAAGGCAACTTGTTAATTCAAAGTTCAGGCTGTGGAGTCAGACAGTCCTGGGTTCAAATGCTAGCTCTATGAAATAATAGACAATAGATGTTACCAGTGTTACTTAACACTTCTGGATGATTTCTTAATCTGTAGGGTTGGGAGAATTAAACAAGATTGTATTTCTAAAGTACTTGGTAATGTTCATTTTTGTTGGAATCACCATCACCATCCTTTCAGTCTGAGTAGAGTCCTGAACTACTTCTCTTTGCATTCAGTGCATTTGCAATTACTTCTTCAGTGTCTACTTTGGGTAAGAGTCTGGGCTGTAGAATCTCACTGCCTGAGTTTGATACCTGGCTCTGATATTTTGTAGCTATGTAGCCTTGAGCTAGTTATTTAACTTCTCTAAGCCTCTGTTTGTGCATCTGTAAAATGGAGAAAGTCACAGTAAACCACCTTAAAGAGTGATATTGCTTGACACATATTCAATACTTGGAAAACAGTAGCCCCTTCCAAAGCTACTATAAGACCCGTAATGGCTGAGATGTAGCTTTCTTGTTCCTTTGTAATCTCCAGTGCACAAACCGTGTTCAATAATGATTTATTGAATGACTGATCACAATGTAAAAGGTGAATCTGAGGTTGTCAAAGCTAGAGACAAGGAACTCTGATAGGGGCTGCCTTATTGAGTTCATAACATCGGGTCTGAACAGGGGCATTAGATGTGAAAAGAAGGACAAAAGAGTTCCTGTAGCTCTAGAACAAGGAAATACAGCAACTAACTGCAAGTAGAGACCAAGGAAGAGGAAGAGTCAAAGATGATGTGGCATCTGGTGCCTGGGATCCCTGAAGGTTTGATGACCCCAGACATCAATCAACATAAGAAGCCCAACTGAGTTGAGGAAGCCTGAAAGAATAATCCCCTTTTTTGTAAAGCTATGAGGTGTGGTAGTTATGAGCTTCAACACCAATGCCAGAGTACCCAGGTCCAAATCCTAACTCAAGCTTCATCTTCTGAAAAATAGAGATGCGAATACACCAGAAATTAAACTATTATTGTGAGGACTAAATGGTTGTTCATTGCAAGGGTCTGGCCCATGGTAACCACACTCAAAAACTAGGGATTGTTATAATTCTACTGAAGCACCAGCATCCCCATGGGAGACCAAGGATCAGATGCCTACTTCTTGGCTACATTTTTAGATTTAAAAGAGGAAGAAAATGCCAGCAGCTTTAAAGAACACACAATATTAGAACCTTTACAAGTGCTGCCTGAGTAAAAATTATTAGTAAGAGATGTCACTGTGTCCTGCAAGCACAATTAATTTGCCAGATCTCTGAAAGCTGCTCCACTGAAGGTTTGAATCATTGGAGTAATATCTCAGGTGACATCTCACCACAGTATTTGAACCAGGGTGGAGGATGAGAGAGTGATCCGTCTGTGTCACCCACATGAGGGTTAACATGACCTGAAGGTTCCAGGATCAGCCATTCCCTGCAAAGACTCAAATGAAGCGTTAATGTGCTGGGCAGAGAACTTTAAATGGAAGCAAAGGCCTGAAAAAAGATATAGAGGCACAGTGATGGGAGCTGGTATCACACTTAAAATGTGAAATCAATTAAAAATGGCAGTTTCTGCTACCCCAAAAGGGAGAGCATGAGTACAGGGGTGAGGGCACATTGTGTGCATATTGCTAGGCAGCCGGCTTGGCAGTTTTCTACAGTGCGGAATGTTAGAGCCAGAAACTATTTTCAGCCATATCTTAGCCCATTCTCCTCCTTAGGCATCTCACCCTCAGGCCAAATGAAATAGCTATTTCCTGCAGGCCCAGACTCTGTTTTGTTCCTTTACAGCATATCTTTCCTTTTGTCTAAATCCCCTTACCCCTTGTATTAGTCTGTTCTCATGCTGCTAATAAAGATATACCCGAGACTAGGTAATTCTAGAGGAAAGAGGTTTAATTGACTCATAGTTTAACTTGGCTGAGGAGGCCTCACACTCATGGCAGAAGGCATGGAGGAGCAAGTCACATCTTACATGGTGGCAGGAAAGAAAGAGTGAAAACTAAACAAAAGGGGTTTCTTGTTTATAAAATCATGAGATCTTGTGAGACTTACTTCCATGAGAACAATATGAGGGAAACCGCCCCCATAATTCAATTATCTCCCACCAGCTCCCTCCCACAACTTATGGGAATTATGGGCGATACAATTCAAGATGAGATTTGGGCAAGGACACAGTCAAACCATATCACCCCTCTACCCCATTTAGCTTCCTTCTACTGAACTTGGCTCAGATGTGACCATTTGTAGGAAGCATTCTCTGACTTTGCAGAGGAGGCAAGCATCCCTACTCTGTGCTCCTGAAGCTTCCTATTTTATCGTCATCACAACACCGATTATGTTCTATTATAATGGTCTATCTTGTTAATTCTCAATTGAACCATACACTACTTTCAGGCAGGGAGACTTCCACTTTTATAACCACCCCCTTTTGTCACAGTATTCAACATAGAGTGGGAGCTCAGTATATTTAGATCTGTTCCCTATTCAAGTTACTTTTAAAAATAACTCAAAAAACAATTCTGAGAAATTTAATACCATTACTTGAATTATGATTCCTGTTATTGAATTATTGGTTGCAATTTTATTTTGAAGTCCAAAATTAGGTTACAAGGTTTGACAAACAGGTAGACTCTTCAAAACGAGTATTGAGCCCAGTAAGCATAAGCCGCATTCTCACAAAGCTACATCAGGAATGGGATAGAAGATAGAGAAGGTAATTCTCATTGAGGTAGAGATCAAAAAATTCTTAGAGAAGGTAAAAGCTGAGTTGAGCATCAAAGGGTAAGTTGGGCTTGGACAGATTCATTATCCACTTCGAAGAACTTGTTTGAGGATGGAATGAGACTGGTTTATGCAAAAGGAAATTGGCCTCAGCTTCTCCGCTCTCCCCAATCAACCTGCAGCATCAGCCCTCAGCAGCGCCCAGTCCCATCCCCTCTCCAACCTCACACCGTCAGTAAGATCCATCTCGGCAACAGGTGCATACTTTTGGCATAATGCATGTTCCAAACACAGTGTGAGGACAGCAAGTCGGCACCTAGAGTCCTCCAGTCCTATTTCGGTCCCCATCCTCTCTCCTTCCAGAAACAACCTCACCACTAGAATGCAAATCAACATAATATAGATCCTTATGAAAATAACAGCTAGAATTCATCATATGCCAGGCAGTATGCTAGGTATTTTACCTATAATACCTTTTCTAATCTTTACAGAATTTATTCACTCATTGAACAAATATTTATTTCCTGTTTCTTGTGTCATAGAGCAGTAGAGATGCTGTGCTGGAAAAGATAGACACAGCCCCTGCCTGCAGGATGCTTTCATTCTCTGCAGGAGGTGGACACCAAAGCAAATTAGCAAAACAACAAAGTAAGCATTGGCAACATGTGAGAGTGGCTGTGAGGATAATTAAAATGGTGTGAAATAATTAAAATAGAGGAGAGTTTGGAAGGAAAGCTGAGAGATGGTGGTCAGGGAAGATCTCTCTGAGAAAGTAGTATTTAAAGGAACATGTGAAATTGTGTGGGAGAGGAAAGTGTGTTTCAGGCAGAGGGAACAACATAGTCGAAGCCACTTGGGTGACATGAACAAGGTGCAACAAGGTGAACGTGGTTGGGGCAGACTGAGCGATGAGTGGTAGAAGTGAGCAGAGGCAAGCTCTTCTGTGGAAGGGGCATTCTCTTTCCTTTCCATGGGCAATGACACCGAGGAAAGTAGAGGAAGGCAGTTCTTTTGTTCAGAGACATGTACTATCTGCTCCAATTTTGTGCATTTAGGCTAAGCTGGGTCATTCCTCCCCCTTCCTTTACCCCACACCCTTCTTTATTGTCTTGTTTTTGTTTGTTTGTTTTGTGTTTTGTGTTTTTCAGTATCTTCCTGTTTCTTGTCATAGTTTCTGGTGTTTACCCGGTACCTCTCTCCATGTCACCCTGAGAACCCAGGATAGATGGACTTCTCAGACCCGCTTCTGAGCCTTGCTCAGACACAGCCCCTCTGCCCACTGCCCGTTCTGATTCCATCCTCCATAGCACTCTTGCCAGCACATTTAACCATCCTGCTGCTGAGTCCCCAACTCCCAGCTGGCAATCGTCTTCATTATTTGAGGAGAATCAGTTTTACTAAGCACCTTGAGTATTTGAAGTTTCAGAGGATGATAAATTGGGAAGGTGAAATATCAGGGCAGTGGATGGGATGAAAACCATTTTTTAAGGAAATTTGCCCCCACCTCCTGTGTTAAGTCTAGTTTTCAGAATCAGTGTGTTGCCATTGAAGAAGCTATTAGGAGAATCTCAGGGCACTTTCCTTTAATAGAAATGAGAAAGTCAAAGAGAAACAAACCAGCAATTTTTTTTTTTGCCTTGGGATACTATGCACAATTATTTCTCAGAAGCGATCTTTAATTGTTTCATCTAAAGGGTATGCATCTTCTTTGCTCTGACTGTCTCCTCATAGAGGCTTGTGAATTGGATCCAGCTATTAGTAGCACTTACTAATTTCCTCTGAGTCTTGCTGGCTGAAGTGCCAGGCTTGGAACAACTTTTAATTTTGTTTTTAATTAAATTTCAGTTGTTTCAAATCACTCAGTTTTAATGTCATTTCTTGCAGTCCTCAGAGACAGCAGGAGCTGTGTGTTCTTGTTTATGTACATACACAATCTGATGTGTATATATCCATGGTGTGGCTAAAGACTGACTCCTGGCTGAGGACCAGAGCAGGAACAGACAATCGGGAAAGCAGAAATGAATCACAGAATGGGCTTTTGGTTACACTGCTGTATCCAAAGCTAATATGTTGTTCAAGCAGGAGTCTTGGTTATTGTGTTTGTTTTTGCGAAACTATATTTGAACAAGACAACATTTTCTTTTATTTCACAGTAGAACTATCAAATATATGTAGGTAGAAATAGTATAAGAATACCTAACATTTATCCCGCATTTATTATGTGTCGGGTGCTGTTTTAAGCATTTTTCATATATTATGTTGTTCACATTAAAAGTGAGTAATTTGAAACAAGGGAAATTTAATTTACATCTATTACCTCCCACATTCCTATGAGATTGTTATCCACATTTTTATAGCTGAGGAACCAAGGCCCATTTAACTGGATCATTATCATTTGGTTAGTTGGCGTGGCCAGAACCTGAATACCAGCTGGCTGGCTCTGTATTTCTGCTCTTAAACACTACCCTGGACACTCTGTCTATAAAAAACAGAAAGCCTTCATCATCTAAATGAATTTAGCAACAACAAAAAAATAGCAATTGACTAGTTTTTTAGAACAGTGAAATGATATTAACTTTGTTTGGTCTTTTATAGGGTCTCTGTGCATGCCGATTCCTGTTGTGTAAACTGCAAGAGTGCCCCATGGGGTTTGGTCCCGATTCACAAGCCATTGTTTGGCTATTTAGCTCTGCCCTTCCAGATATTAACAGCTCAGAAATGACAATTATGTTTGACAGCAAAAGCATAACTATACTCCAGTTCTCCTGTGTTTCTCATAGTTTAGCTCATCGTTTGCTAGACCGTAGGTTCCAACTGAAAATAGAACCCAATCTATTTTCTATGTCAGAAACTTCACATTTAAAAAAAAAACGCCCAGCCTGGTGGCTCATGTCTATAATCCCAACACTTTGAGAAGCCAGGACAGGAGGATTGCTTGAGTTCAGGTGTTCAAGACCAATCTGGGCAACAAAGCAATATCCTACCTCTACAAAAAATGTAAAAGTTAGCCGGGCATTGTTGCATGTACCTGTACTCCCAGCTACTAAGGAGGCTGAGGTGGGAGAGTTGCTTGAGCCCAGGAGTTCAAGCCTGCAGTGAGATGTGATTGCACCACTGCACCCAGCCTGAGCAACAGACGGTGACCATGTCTCAAAAACAATAAAATAAAAAGGAACTTCACATATCTTGTTACCTTTGCAGAGAACATTATTTCACTAATATGATTATCTCCCTTCTCCACTGTAAAATACACACATGCACACACCCCTATTGGGTGCTCACAGCAGCTTACTCCTTTCTACAAAGCACTCATTCATATGTGCAATAATTTAAGTGTTAGTGCATTTACTTGCTTAATGCTCATCTTCTCCCCAACATTGTACACTCTGTATGGCCAAGTGCTATGTCTTTTATATTTCCTGCTGGATTCCCAGCTTTTACAACCAGGCTTGGCACATAAGTGGTGCTCAATAAACGTTTGTTGACAGTATGAATAAATACGCTCAGAAGTTAAACACAATTATCAGCCTGCTAAGAAATAAAGTTTCAGGAGACAAAGTACAGGGCCGTGAGTATGGTCTTCTGGATTCTAGTGCCAGGTTTGTAGTTAAATAATTGTGTGTAACTTGGGCGAGACACTTTTACTGACCTCGACTTCTCCATCTGTGACGTGGTAATGAAGTAGCTCCCTAGAACATATATGCATATACACTGAGTATAATATAATTGAATACCGGCCACTCTAATAAGTAGTTTTTATTCTTTGACTTACTTCTTTCTGACAGTAACCCTACAGGTAGTTACTGTTACTGTTTTGATTTTATTTTTCAAATGAGCTTACTGAGTCCAAAAGAGGGTAATACTTTTGCCCAAGGGGACACAGCTATGAAACAGACCTGACTCCAGAACCTCTGACAGCTCTTGCTATGAGGATCAAGTGAGCTATTGGATGTAAAGTTGTTATGCAGGATCTTAACTGCTGAACAAAGATAAAATTGCACATTATCAAGGCCCTTTAGTGAGTCTCAGGTAAGATCTGAGGCACTGCTGGAGAGTATGGGGAGGGAACTGTGGGATTTGACTCTTTTGTTTCCATTTGATAGCATCTGTGGCAATATTCTGCAAATAGTTGCCTGAAAGCACCATTCATTCATTCAAAATACTTTACTGATTACTCACTAAGGGCCAAAGGCTGTGCTTAGAGATGCTGATTTAAAGATGAATTAGATATGGATTCTTCTTTAGAAAACTCACTCTCTCCCTAGGTAGATAAGACATCTGCATATCCTAAACCCTGCCACATGCTGACTACTCAGAAAGTGTGGGCTAAATTCAAATCCATCAGTGGTGACACTGATTTAAGAAGAGAGATGCATGTACCAGGCTTCAGGACAGGGGAAGGACAGGCTACTTCCAGGTGACTGACGGGACCAGGAAAGGAAGATGACTGAGTATTATCTGGGAAGATAGGGGTGGTTAGGAAGAAATTTCAAGATATGGAGACAAAGGCAAGAGTGGGAAGAAGAAATGGCAATAGTTAGTCAATTTCTGCCTATCTTGGCCCACTGTCTCATCCTGTTCCAACAGAGGGAGAACATAGGCTTGGCAGTTAGCTAGAGACAAAAAAAAAAAAAAAAAGCAGTTTTTGGTCACTTTCTATGCGTTTTACTCACTACTACAATTTTATATATATTCTACCCTGTCTTTCTTCCCAAGCCTTCTGAAGTTGGTGTTATTGCTGTTTTCAATATCATAGAAGTACTAGTAATAGTATCATCAGTATTCTCATTACAAAGGTAATATACGTATTGTAATGTAGCTAACTTAGAGTTGGAACCTGTACACTGCCATCTTATAGAAAACAAAAATGTTTCCATTCTCCTCACAATGACTACTAACCTTGGCTTTTGTAAATTGCTAGATCATTT
>CAUYOR010022252.1:0-23147 GCA_963573925.1 Callimico goeldii
GCTAATTTTTTGTATCTTTAGTAGAGACGGGGTTTCACTATTTGACCAGAATGGTCTCGATCTCATGACCTCGTGATCCACCCGCCTCGGCCTCCCAAAGTGCTGGGATTACAGGCTTGAGCCACCGCGCCCGGCCCCTTGTTTTTGTTTTCTGAGAACCAATTGACCAGAACACTACTGGATGGCTTTTACAGATGCTGAGCAAAAGCAGCCCCATACAAAAGAGGACACCATATGAGGAGGTCAAGGACAACAAAGCTGAGCTATGGTGATAGAGGTCACAGGTATGGCAAGGCATCTGGGGAGCTGCTTGTGTTCTGGGTCTTGATCTTGGTGGTGGTTTCATGGGCATGGTCAGTATATGAAAATTCACTGTGTTTCACATATATGATGGAATGTTCTTCATAGACACAGCCTCATATTATCTCTATGTATCTTGGTAGTGGAGAAGAAAATGAGGGCTCTCTATTCCCTTTTATGAGAAAAAAAGATCACTGATTGAACCTTTAAAAGAGATTAAATGAGGCTTCATACATGGAACTCTTGAAGAGTTCAGGATCAGGAGTCAGTGGCTCCATCCAGCTCTGCAAACCTGGGCAAGTTCTAATCACTCTGGGCTTCAGTTTCTTCCTCTGTTAAGTGGAGATAATACTTTCTACTTCTAGGGTTGTTGAAGAGATTAAATACGTGTCACTTTGTCTAAAATACTACAAATGTCCAAAATATTGGCTATGATTGTTAATCAGCCCCACAGGTGAGTAGGAAAAGGGAAAAAGAAGAAGAACACATACTTGAGAATACAGTCAGTGAAGGAGAGCACACCATTCCTGCCTAATGTGTGCTTGGCTCTGTTCTTTCCCTGTGGCTGGCTGAGCTCCCTCCTAACTCTGAAAATATTGAATCTGCAATGGTTTAGAATAGTCCTGGGTCAAATGATCCCAACTTGGAGCAAGTTTGATTCTGGGGCACACCTGAGGACACAGTCCAATCTAGATTCACATGGAGGACACATTTTCCCAGCTAAGCCCATAGCTGGTTCACAGTTCAGCTCTGAAGGAATCATACCAACCATGAAAGGGCTGAAAATTCTGACAAAGGCTTATAGAAAAATCCTCACAGAAAACAAAAATAATGAAAATTACAGAGTTTCCATTTCTCTCCAAGTGGATTGTGTGTTACAATTGTTTCATGCTTTGATCCCAACATGATTTCCACACAGTCTATTAGTAAATATAAACCATAGATCCTCAGGTCTAAAAGGGTCCCAGGAAACTCTCTCATCCAATGACCTACTGGATGCTTAAATTTTCAAATTTCACTAGCTCAGTGGTTGGTCGGTCAGCACATCCAACACACTGGACGACATGCTCCAGAATAGGGAGCTCACTACATCATAGGCAGCCATGGCATCCATGCAAAGCTGTGTGGAAACATTCCTGCGGTTAAGAGAAAACAGCCTGACCATGGTTCCCCAGTGAGCCTGGGCCTCTGCCTCAGGGTCACCCACTGACATCAAAAAGACACCTTTTCCACAAAACATTCCCCATCTTGTATGCAAACACCTTCCACCTGCCCGCCCTTCTATTTCCTAGGCTCAGCCATGCCTTTGGAGGCTAGCACGTTTGCTTCTTCCACATGTCTCCATTTCCCATTTCCTCATCTTCCCACTCTTGCCTTTGTATTTTTAACTATTGCAAAAGTACCAAAACAAGGCCTAAAAAGTCTTTTGCCTTCAAAATCAACTTTTTCTTTAAAAAAAAAAAAGTTTTCCTCAGTTCATGGCATCCAGATCTTTTGCAACCTGTCTCTGCCTATTCGTCCAGCCTTATCTTCTGATGCTGCCCACATCCACTCTCTCCTTCAGCAGTAATGGGTCTTCCTCCATGACTCTGCATGCTATTCCCTGCACCCCGTCATCACCCCCACAATCTCAGCTCAGATGCTGCTTCTCCCCTCACTATGAAGCCATACCAATGTCTATCTGTGCCTCACTATCCTCCGCAGCAAGTCGCTTCTCCCTCCATGGTGTCTCAAGGAATCTCTTCCCACCTATCCCACCATCCTGGGATCATTTCTTTGTATTTCTCTCTCCTACCAGACAGTGAAAGCTTGGATCAGAAACCAAGCATTGTGTCTCATCTTCCAGCACCTTCCAGCCTTCTCACACAAGTTATAACTACCATTGATTGACTGATTGATGTTTAGAAACAGGTCTCACTGTGTTACCCAGGCTAGATTGCGGTGGCTATTCACAGGCACAATTATGTACCTACTATTTTTTTTTTGAGAGAGAGAAAAAAAGGAAAAGAAAAAAGAAAGAGAGAGAGAGAGAGAAAAATAATTAAAAAAGAATGAAAGAGAAAGAAAGAGGAGGAGAAAGAGGGAGAGAGAACGGGAGTGTTGCTTTATTGCCCAGGCTAGAATGCAGTCTAAAAATGGGTATTAAAAACCTCTTTTATGCCAATAATTGTGCTTAACAATGAAGACAGGAAGGAATAAGGGAGGAAAATATCAAAAAAGCATCCAACCAATATTTCATTTAAACCTGTGAAATGCTATGCAATTGCTGAGGAGTGATTTACTTCCAATTATGTAGTCAATTTTAGAGTAGATGTGATGTGGTACTGATAAGAATGTATGTTTTGTGTATTTGGGGTGGAGAGTTTTATAAATGTTTATTAAGTTTACTTGTTCCAGGCCTGAGTTCAAGTCCTGGATATCCTTGTTAATTTTCTGTCTTGTTGATCTATCTAATATTGACAATGTGATGTTAAAGTCTCCCACTATTATTGTGTGGGAGTCTAAGCCTCTTTATAAGTGATTAAGAACTTGTCTTATGTATCTAGGTGCTCCTGTACTGGGTGTGTATGTATTTAGAATCATTAGCTCTTCTTGTTGTATTGATCCTTTTACCCTTATGTAATGTCCTTGTTTGCCTCTATTTTATCAGAGGTGAGAATTGCAACTCCTGCTTTTTTTTTTTTTTTTTGCTCTCCATTTGGTTGGTAAATCTTCCTTCATCCCTTTGTTTTGAGTCTTTGTTTATGAGATGGGTCTGGATGCAGCATACCGATGGGTTTTGGCTTTTTATCCAATTTGCCTGTCTGTGTCTTTTGATTGGGGGATTTAGTCAATTTAAATTTAGGATTAATAATAATGTATGTGAGTTTAATACTGCCATTTGATGCTAAGCATTCTTTATATAGTCTGGATATGAAATCCTTGTCAGATATATTATTTGCAAATATTTTTCGGTTTTCATTCACATTTTTTTTTTTTTTTTTGAGAGTCTTCCATCACCAGGCACCAGACTGAAGTGCACTGGCGACCTTGGCTCACTGCAACCTCCACCTCCCGGGTTCAAGCAGTTCTCCTGCTTAGCCTTCAAAGTAGCTGGGATTACAGACACGCGCCACTACACCCAGCTATTTTTTTTGTATTTTTAATAGAGACGGGGTTTCACTGTGTTGGCCAGGATGGTCTTGATCTCTTGACCTCGTGATCCACCCACCTCGGCCTCCCAAAGTGCTGGGATTACAGGCGTGAGCCACCGTGCCCGGCCTTCATTCACATTCTCAATATTGCCTTTTTTTTTTTTTGAACTTTTTTTTTTTTTTTTTAAAGTTTGGGGTTTTCACCATGTTGGTCAGGCTGGTCTTGAACTCCTGACCTCAGGTGATCTGCCTGCCTTGGCCTCCAAAGTGCTTACAGGCATGAGCCACCACACCCAGCCAATAATGACTTTTTTTTTGAGACAGAGTCACCCTGGCTGGAGGGCAGTGGCACCATCTTGGCTCACTGCAACCTCTACCTCCCAGATTCAAGTGATTCTTATGCCTCAGCCTCCCAAATAGCTGGGACTGCAGGTATGTGCCACCATGCACAGCTAACATTTTTTTTTTATTAGAGATGGAGTTTCACTATGTTGCTTAGGCTTGTGTAGAACTCCTGAGCTCAAGTGACCTGCCTGCCTCAGCTGGTGGGTTACAGGTGTGAATCACTGTGCCCAGGCAAAAATGACTTTTAATGCACAAGGTTTTTAATTTTTATCGCATTTTTCTTTTCTCTCTTGTTGCTCATGCTCTTGATGTAAAATTTAAAATTCATTGCCAAATCCAATGTCATAAAGATTTGTACCTATGTTTTCTTCTAAGGATTTTATAGTTTTAGCTCTTATATTAAGCTTGTCCAACCCATGGCCCAGGGTGGCTTTGAATGCAGCCCAACACAAATTCAATAATGCTAAAACTATTTCCAGTTTTTAAATTACGAAGTAAATTAACAATATAAAGACATTTCTTATAATATTAAGTAAAAGATCCAGATTTTAAAAATCATATGGTTGATATGATCATGATTGTATAAAGAATATTCACAGAGATTCTACAAAGAAATACACAAAAATATTAAGTGTTTGGTGATGGAATTATAGATGACTTTTTCCATTCCTCTTTCTCTATTTTCCAAACGCATATTCCTCATTAAGCATGTATTACTTTTTTTCATAATCAAACTTTATTAAGTAAAATATGTATCTGTGCACAAGTATAAGTAATGCACTGATCTATTCATAGGGTTTTTTTCATGTTGATTTGAAATCGTTACACAACAGGAGGTGATACGCCTTCAACGTGATAGCTGGAGGAAATAGTTTTTAGCGTTATTCTGCGTGACTTCTCCTCTTGTGTCAGTTTGCTTCAGCATTATTTTTTAAGTTCTTCTTTGTCACATATTCCTTGACTTCCAGGTAACTGATTTTTTTTCCTTCTCATTATAATTCCCAGTTATTGTCCATGGATCCCCACCTGCAGGATATGGAGCCTCACTTCCCGGATATGGAGCTCCACCTGCAGGATATGGAGCCCCACCTCCAGGATATGGAGCCCTGCCTGCAGGATATGAAGCCCCGCCTGCAGGATATGAAGCCCCGCCTCCTGGATACAGAGCCCCTCCTGCAGTAGTATATGGAGCCCCACATCCCGGATACAGACCTCCACCTGCAGGAAATGAAGACCTGCGTGTGGGATACAGAGCCTCACCTGCAGGATATGGAGCCACACCTCCTGGATACAGAGCCGCACCTGCTGGATCTGGAGCCAGGCTTCACGAATCTGCAGCAGCCCAAACTCCTGAAAATGAGGCTTCTTTTCCCTCTCCCTCCTCTTCTCAGGTCCGCTCTTAAGCTTCTTAGATGTAAACATTGAAGACTCACCAAGCAGAGAGGTACCCTAAAATTGAAGTCAGGATAAGGAGGAGAACTCAGGTATGTGATTGCAGGCTTCTTGCAGGTAGTCATTCCACCCTTTGGAAGAGCAATCTTATGGGGTAAAGTGAAGCTTTACTTGTGTGCCTAGATTTTAGAAAAAGAATCAAGTCTTGATTAGCTGGCTAAAGTAAGAGTGTCATTGTAGGGCTAATTCCCAGTAATTTGGTTGACATAGGGTTGCATTTTTAAACATACCTTGAATGTGAGTGTGGAAAAAGTTTCCTGTCTTTAGATCCCCATTCAAGAAACATTTATTATGCTCTGTTTGCTAGGCACTAAGATGTGTGCTAAAAACATCATGTTGAACACTTAGTTGTTTGAAAAAGCTAAATTTCCAATAGTGAAAGAGAATATTATAAATTATGGTATATCCATAAAATGGAGTATTATACGCCTGTTGAAAACTATGTCTAGAGGTAGAGAAAGCCTCTTTGAGGAGGCCAAAAACAAATAAAAACATGATAAATTTTACTGTATCAAAATTT
Organism: Callimico goeldii; assembly: GCA_963573925.1. Classification (NCBI taxonomy): domain Eukaryota; kingdom Metazoa; phylum Chordata; class Mammalia; order Primates; family Cebidae; genus Callimico; species Callimico goeldii. The sequence continues at coordinate 5,752 of CAUYOR010022252.1, forward strand.
AAAACATCTCTTTGACAAAAGTTAAAAGGTAGGAAACAGACTAGGAGAAAGTGATTTCCAACATACATATTTAAAAAATTATGGTCAGAATACACGAATAATTACAAATCAATTCTCCCCAAAATGACAAAAATTTGAATTGGCAACGAACCAAGGCAATAGCATGGCCAAAAAACATTTGAAAAGGTGTTCACCTTGACTAGTGTTAGGGAAATGCAACTTGAAATGAGAAAACATTTTTATCTCCAAAGATATACAAATATTAAAACTCTATGTGGCACTTTCACATATTAATATATACCCCTGAGAAATACTTGCACTTGTGCACAAAGATGCATGTCAGAAGATTTCATATTATTCATTATTTCTAACAGCACAAAATTAGAAATAACCTATATGTCTATTAACAGGAAATGTATGAATAGACTATGGTATGCCCATGCTACATATGCAGACATTTCTAAGACTTGTTGATAATGAGAAAATTTGTAGGAAGCCTATACTGCAGTGATTTTCAGCCTCATCGGACTGAACGTCCCATTTTATAACACATATTTATATTTCATAGCAAATGTTTATATTTGTATATTTATAACGAATATTTTGTAATGTCTCCATAACTCAATGAAGTTTGTAGATAATTGCATGTGATTCCACACCATTTAAACCAAAATTAATATAATACCATAAATATGATAGAGGAAATAAAAGGAATTTATAGTAAAATTTTAAGTGTTTTAATATATAAATGCTCAGATTCTGCTACATTAGAAAACATACTGAAGTAATCAAGTGTTCATTCCCATATACATCGTCATCATAGGTATAAAAACTAGAAATTCTACCTGATATGAATATGTTGCTTTGGTGACTAATACCATTGCCATTGGCAATGTTGTTTTCCAAAATCGTGAACAACCTTTGAACATTTTTCCAAATAAAACAAAGTTTAGTTTTCCTTCGATTTACACAGTGGTTGAATTCCTGAAAATTTCCATGTATACTGAAGTCATATAAATTGAGTTAGGCTCTAGGCTTAAATGATTATAAATGTGCTTCACCTACATCACTGGCTGGAGAGCTGTTTGAAAGTCAGGAGATAGCCGGGCACTGTGGCTCACGCCTGTAATCCTAGCACTTTGGGAGGCCGATGGGGGTGGATCACCTGAGGTCAGGAGTTCAAGACCAGCCTGGCCATCATGGTGAAACCCCATCTTAAAAAAAAAAAAGTCAGGAGATAGACAATTCTTTGTTATGAGGTACTGCCCTGTGCCTTTCAGGATGTCCAGGGTCTTTGACTCCTCACCAATTAAATGCCAATAATGGCCACCAGTTGTGATAACCAAAAATGCTCCCACTTATTTCCTAATTGCTCCCAGGGGTGGGGGAGGCAGTACTGTCCCTGCTGAGAATCACTATTCTAGACTATTTGAAGGTTTTCAGCACCTTCAGAGTTTACCATTCTCCCACTCTGGCAAGGTAGGCAAAGTTCCTAATTTCATTGGCCTTTCCTTATCTTATTGTAGGCTCATCAAGCCACGTAAAAGAGAGGCCTTAAAAATATATGGTAACCAGGTGTGGTGGCACATCCCTATAATTCCAGCACTTTGGGAGGATAAAGTGGGAGAATTGCTCAAGGCTAGGAGTTGAAGACCAGCTTGGGTGATGTAGTCAGACCCTGTCTCTAGGGGAAAAAAGCCAGTGTGGTAAAGAGTTGACCCAGAAGACATTTAAATCAATATATTTTCTATGCATTTTTTTTTTTTGAAACAGAGTCTCACTCTTATCACCCAGGCTGGAGCACAGTGGTGCAATCTTGGCTCACTGCAACCTTCACCTCTTGAGTACAAGCAATTCTCATGCCTCAGCCTCCTGAGTAGCTGGGATTATAGGCATGTAACAGTATGCCCAGCTAATTTTTTTATTTTTAGTAGAGGTGGGATCTGGCCACGTTGGCCAGGCTGGTCTTGAATGCCTGGCCTCAAGTGATCCGCCCATCTCAGCCTCCCAAAGTGCTTGGATTACAGGCATGAGCCACCATGCCTGGCCAATAATGAGACATTTTAAAGAATTTCTTCTTTTCTTACTTCCAAACTACAGTATGTGGGCAACAGTGACAAGGAGAGGAAAAGAGGAGAGACTCACCCAACTAGAGCAGGAATAAAGTTTCCCTTGTTCAGCTTTTCAGTGTCTGCTGGAATGTGATGGTAAGTTGGGAACAGGGTGAATGGGTAAGACCTTTTTTATATAGGAAAGTTTTCCAAGTAACTGATATCTGGCAAATATTTGGGGATTAGAATTCTAAAAGAATACAAACTAGACTTCTCTTCTCCTCTCCATTTTAGTTATACTTGTACCAGGTAGAGTTGAGGTGAGGTCCAGTTACCTGAAAAGGGTAACAAGTGCAAGTTTCTTTTTTTTTTTTTTGAGATGGAGTCTCGCTCTTGTTGCACAGGTTGGTGTGCAATGGCACGATCTCGGCTCACTACAACCTCTGCCTCCTGGGTTCAACTGATTCTCCTGTCTCAGCCTCCCAAGTAGCTGGGATTACAGGCACCCGCCACCATGCCTGGCTAATTTTTTGTATTTTTAGTAGAGACAGGGTTTCACTATGTTGGTCAGGCTAGTCCCGAACTCCTGACCTCAGGCGATTCACCCATCTCAGCCTCCCAAAGTGCTGGGTTTACAAGCGTGAGCCACTGCACCCGGCCTCAAGTTTCTTGAAGATGGAATTCCACCATGTTTCCCTGTGCAAAGGATACCTATTTACCTGCTCCACCAAACTGCCATACAACCAAAGACTGACTGTGTAAGGATAGGACCAAGTAGAGCTACAGTTTGGACCACATGGTGCTGTGTGGCACGCCTGCTGTTAGCTCCCACTGTCTGGTGCAGTTGTTTCCCCAAAGACTCAGTCCAGTTCATTCTATAAGAGACACTATAAGAACTTTGTGTCCTGTACATTCAAAGGGCCCTGGTTTATGCTTTGCTTAGGACAAATCCAGTCCGAATTCAGCTGAGCCTTCTGTATGCTCAAAGCACTCATGTGCTGAGTTCCTCAGTTCCTCACTGACATTTTGAGTACTTTCTGACTCGCTCACTGTCTCTTCCCCAGCTGCAATACAGAAACTAGACTCTGTTGTCTACTGTTTCATTTCCTGTTAGAAATAAAAAGGGATAGAAATAAGAAGACCTTTTAGTCCTGTACTATCTGGTATTGGCCCTAAAGTGAGCCTCCAAATACTCCTTTTCATGGGTAAGTGGATGCTCCCTAGCCTGCTGGAACAGATCCTTTCTGGCTTTGCTACCCTGAGATATCAAGAGAAAAACATACAGCTGACGTGATTTTTCTCTTTTCTTTTTTTTTTTGAGATGAGTCTTGCTTTGTACCCCAGACTGGAGGGCAGTGGTACAATCTTGGCTCACTACAATCTCTGTCCCCCAGGTTCAAACCATTCTCCTGCCTCAGCCTCCCAAGTATCTCGGATTACAGGGCCTGCCACCATGCCTGGCTAATTTTTGTGTTTTTAGTGGAGATGGGGTTTCTGTATGTTGGCTGGGCTGGTCTCAAACTCCTGACCTCAAGTGATCTGCCTGCCTCGGCCTCCCAAAGTGTGGGGATTACAGGCATGAACCACCATGCCTGGCTGATTTTTCAATCTATAGATTAATATATTCAAGAAATATTGCTTGTCTTTGTTTTCTTTAAATTTATTTCTGTTACCAAGAACCCCACCACCATCTGCTTTGTTGGTGGGCTCCCCACAAATCCCAAGATTATGCAAAGGTATCCAGATTTTATGTAGCACCATGATGCTGAGAAGGTCCTTCTGGTCGTCAGACTGCTTCTGAAACAGCCACTATCCAGTCCTGGCAGTCCCATTAAGTCTAAAAGCTTGTTTCCTTGGGACCCCAAAAGTAGGATAGGGCATAGAACCAGGATGTCAGATATCCAACTCTGTGTACCATATTGCTCCTGAGAGCTGGGGAGTAGGACGCTAATGCTCACCTTATCCTTGAGAGTCTCATAATTCCTTCCCCAAACTCCCAGATTCTGCCCTCTCAGCTGTGCTGTTAGTCTTCATTCCCTCCACCTCTTAAGCATCTGTCCTAATCTAAATCTCAGGATTTGGTTTTCCACAAAAGGTAATAGAAAGCCTTTGCCTTCATGTTGACTTGACTTTCCTTGTCCAGCACTTGGCTGGTTGCTCGAAAATCATGTATGTATATGTATAAAATGTAGAGGCCCAATTTACATTAATAATGTAAAAAATTACTCTGCTACACAGATTACCTCGTGTAGAAAATGAAACATATGGTATCCTTCCCAGCCTTTGACTTGAGAGTCTTCTGGAGCCTGAAGATGATGGGGCAGACAACCATGGACTGCTAGAGAATAAACTTTTTTTGAAGCTTCCTAAAAGGATTAGAAATAAAAGGTTCTGTCAAAGGGAAAGGTCTATATTGATGTTACCAGCAGTTTGATTAGATGTTTGATTTAATAGCTAATATAAGAAATTTGTGTGAATTTTAGTAATTAGAATTTATTATAAATAATAAAACAGGGTATTAGTAACGTTATAGTATCTTTGGGATGTCATTTTTCTGGCCAGAAACGTCTGTGGCTGGGTGGTACCTCTGGCCAAGTTTTGCTTGGAGCCACTGGGCTCATTGCACCCACTCAGCCTGGCAGGCTGCACTTGTCTCATGCTACTGGCCTGAGTCCCATGCCTGCCAAGGGAGACTGCATGGAGTGGTGAGGGGTGTGTATGAGGAAGTGTGGGGTCTGGCTGTTAGTCAGACATGCCAGCTGCTGCAGTGGGCTGTCAGCTCCAGATACCAGTATGGGCACCAGCTCCTGCGAGGCTGCAACTGAACTAGTCACACTGCAAACAGCTTCCAGGGAAAAGGTGGCACCCGGAAGCTTGGAGACGCCAGGAACCATAGGGCCCCAGAGAGGGTGTAACGGTCCTGGCTCAGAGAGCTCCCAGGTTTGGGCTCCCCAAAGCTCTTCTTGCCTTCTCTTTGCCCACAGCATGGTGAGCAAGGAGTAAGTCTCAACCCTGTTTGTGTTACAGCTTTTTTAGCCTTATTTGGCGGGACCCGAATTCTTGAATGAGGTATACAGACAAGTAGAGGGTGAGCAATGACAATGAGATACACAGACAAGTGGAAGGTGAGCAAGACAAAGAGAAGCTTTATTGAGTGACAGTAGCTTGGAGGTCTTGAGTGGGTAGCTCCTATCTGCAGGCAGGTCTTCCTGTTGTCTCTGCAGCTCTCAGAAGAGAGGAGGCCCTAGAGTGGGTAGCTCCACTGGTTGTCCCAACCAGTCCCAACATCTTCTCAGCTCTGGCTGACCCCAGGGCTTTTATGGACCTCAGAAAAGAAGAAATTTGTACTGATTGGTCCACGCGTGGCCATGGGCATGCCCACAAAAGGTACCACAAGTTCTCACTCTGGTCCATTGGACTGGCATCCTGGTCCCCAGCCTTCAAGCTCTCCCTGGCCTGAAGGTGGGGCCTCACCAGGGACCCATCCCCTTCTATGCAGGAACCTGTCTGTTTCCTACCTTTCATGGTACCCAGGTTGTAGGTGCCAAGCCAAACTATCCTCAGCTCCCCTCAGCCTCCTTCCTGTGCTTATTGGTACCCAAAGTCTGGAGGGGACCAAGGTGGCAAGAGGCTGGTATGTCAACAGTGCTCCAACTTTGCTCTCAGATCAGAGCAGGCACTGACAGCAGGAAGAAGCTAAGCAGTGGGAGCAGGCATTTCCATGCCTACAAGGGCAAGGAGGGTCTTCCTGGGCCCCAAAGAATGCAGGGATGCTTGGGTCTGCAGCCACCATTTGGGCGGCTGCAGCTGCGCCTGGGAGGATGGGGCTCCCACCTGCTCCTCTGGTCCCTAAGAGGACAGGGATGCCTGAGTCTGCAGCCATGGCTTAGGGAGCTCCAGCAGCATCCAGGGAGTTCCCACCCCAACTTGGAAGGGGTGGGTATCCCGCTTGTCCCTGGCTCTCACCTGCTTCATGGAGCATGCATCCCTGGCCATGCCAAGCTGCTGCAGCCAGCATGATGGCAGCAGCTGTTCCACATGGCCTGCCTGTAGTATTTTGCACAATAGTCAAGATATAGAAACAACCTGAATGTCCTTCAATGGTTGAACAGATAAAGAAAATATGATTATACACACACAAACACATACAATAGAATAGTACTCAGCCTTAATTAACTACAGGCAAAAAGATAGCTTTTATCTTTTTGACAATAGCCTAAAAGGTGTGAAGTGATACCTCATTAACATGTAACTATTGAACACAATTGATCTTTTTTTGTCTTTTAAATTATTTTGTGATAATTTTTCTGGCATAAAAATTATATTTAAGGTTTACACTTAAATTGTTTTTGTGAAACATTGTGAAATGACCATCACATTCCAACTAATTAACTTATCTATTACCTCTATATACTTAACATTTTATGCTCTTTGACCAACATCCTCCATTTCCCATTCTTCTCAGTCCCTGGCAACCACCATCCTACTTTCTGCTTCGATAGTTTGACTATGTTAGATTCCACATAAAAGGGAGATCATGCAGTACTTCTCTTTCTGTGTCTTGCCTATTTTGTTTAGCATAACTTCCTCCAGCTTCATTTTGTTACAAATGACAGGATTTTCTTCTTTTTTAAAGCTGAGCAATATTCGTTTGTGTGTGTGTGTGTGTGTGTGTGTGTGTGTTCATGTTCATATTTTCTTTACCTGTTCATCCATTGAAGGACATTTAGGTTGTTTCCATATCTTGACTACTGTGCAGAATACTACAGTGAACATGGGAGTGCAAATAACCTTTACTATCATGTAGGATTGTTTGATCATATGTTCTATTTATAATTTTTGGGGAACTTGCCTCCTTTTCTCATAATGACTGTATGAATTTATATTCCTAACAGCAGTGTACAAGGGTTCTCTTTTCTCCACATTTTTGACAACATTTATTATCTTTTTTTTTTATAATATCCTAAAAGGTGTGAAGTGATACCTGTTTTTTCTTTTTTCTTACCTTTCTTTCTTTCTAAAGAAGTGAAGTGATATCTCATTGTGTTTTTGATCTGCATTTACCTGAAGATTACAGATGTTGAACACATTTTCATATGTTTCTTGGCCGTCTGAATTTCCTTTTTTGAGAAGTATCTATTTTGGTTCTTTGCCTATGTTTTAATCTAGTTATTTATATTTTTGGTATTGAGTTGTATGAGTTGCTTACGTATTTTGGATATTAACCCCTTATCAGATATATGGTTTCCAAACATTATTTTCCGATTCTGTGGGTTACCTTTTCCTTTTTTGGATTATTTCTTCTGCTATCCAGAAGCTTTTTAGTTCGATATAATCCCACTTGTCTGTTTTTTCTTTCATTGCCTATGCTTTTGGTGTCATATTGAGAAAATTGTTGCCAAGACCAATGTCAAGGTGTTCCCAATGTTTTCTTCCAGGAATTTTGCAGTTTCAAGTTTTACCTTTAAGACTTTAATCTATTTTGAGTTAATTGTTGTGTAGTATGAGATAGGGATCAAATTTCATTTTTTTCTGTAGATATCCAGTTTTTGTCTGTAGATATCCAGTTTTTCCAGTATTGTTTATTGAACAGACTATTCTTTCCCAATTGCCTGTTCTTAGCACTGTTGTCAAAGTAAGTTGTTCAGTAATCAAATGAGTTTATTTCTGGGTTCTCTGTTCTGTTCCATTTTGTCTGTATCTGTTTTTATGCTAGCACCATACTGTTTTGGTGATAGCTTTGTCAGATAATTTGAAGTCAGGAAGTGTGATGTCTCCAGCTTTTTGTTCTTGTTCAAAATTGATTTGGCTGTTCAGGGTCTTTTGTAGTTCCATATGAATTTTAGGATTGTTTTTCAATTTTTGTAAAAAGTGCAATTGGGATTTTGTTAGATTTGCATTGAATCTGTAGATTGCTTTAGGTAGTATGGACACTTTGACAATATTAATTCTTTCAGTCTGTGAACATGAGATGTCTTTCCATTTATTTGTGTCTTTTTTCCATTTATTTATATCATTTATTTTGCTGATTCCCGTAAATTCCTAAGTATTTTAATTTTTGTTGCTAAAGTAAATGTGATTGCATTCTGAATTTCTCTTTCAGATAGTTCATTTTTGGTGCATTGAGGTGCCATAGAGTTTTATATGTTGATTCTGTGTCCTGAAACTTTACTGAATTCATTTATTAGTTCTACCAGTTTGGGGAGTGTGTGAGGTGGGGGGAGGGAGGGGGACATTCGAGTTTTCTATGTATGTGATCATGGCATGTAGAAATAATCTTACTTTTTCCTTTCTGACTTGGAAGCCCCTATTTTTCTTGCCTGATTGCTCTATGACTTCCAGTACTATGTTGAATAACAGTGATAAGAGTGAACATCCAGCCAGGCATGGTGGCTCACGCCTGTAATTCTAGCACTTTGGGAGACCAAGGCGGGCAGATTGCCTGATCTCAGGAGTTCGAGACCAGCCTGGGCAATTCTGTGCAACCCTGTCTTTACTAAAATACAAAAGAAATTAGCCAGCCTTGGTGATGGGTGCCTGTAGTCCCAGCTACTAGGGAGGCTGAGGTAGGAGAATTGCTTGAACCTGGGAGGCAGAGATTATAGTGAGCCAAGATCTCACCACTGTACTCCAGCCTGGGTGACAGAGCAAGACTCTGTCTCTTTAAAAAAAAAAAAAGTGAGCATCCTTTCCTTGTTCTGGATCTTAGAGGAAAGGCTTTCAGTCTTTCACCACTGAGCATGATGGTAGCTGTGGACATTTCATAAGTGACCTTTATTGCATTGAGGTAAGTTTCTTCCATACTTGTTTTATTGAGAATCTATCATAAAAGGATGTTGACTTTTGTCAAATGCTTTTTCTATGTCTATTGAGGTGATCATGATTTGTGTTTCATTCTTGTTATTGTGATTTATCACATTGGTTGATTTTCATGTTAACTGACCTTGTATCCTATGGATAAATCCCAATTGACCATGGTGTATAATCATTTTAACGTAATGTTGAATTTGGTTTGCTAGTATTTTTTAATTTATGTATGTATTTATGTAATTTTTTTTTTGACAGTCTCGCTCTGTTGCCCAGGCTGGAGTGCAGTGGTACAATCTCAGCTCACTGCAGCCTCCACCTCCCAGGTTCAAGCAATTCTCCTGCCTCAGCCTCCTGAGTAGCTGGAGTTACAGGTGCCTGCCACAATACCCAGCTAATTTTTGCATTTTGCTTTGCTAGTATTTTATTAAGAATTTTTGCATTTATGTTCACTGGGGATATTGCCTGGTAGTTTTCTGATGTTATCTTAAGCTTTGGAATCAGGGTGATGCTGACTTTACAAAATGAGTTTGGGAGTATTCTCTTTTTGAATTTTTGATAAGAAGGGCTAGCGTTCTTTGAATGTTTGAAGGTAGAATTATCCTATGAAGCCATCTGGTCCTGGGCATTTCTTTGTTGGAATTTTTTTTCTTTTTTGAGATAGGGCCTCATTCTGTTGCCTAGGCTGGAGGGCGGTGGTGTGATCATTGCTCACTGCAGCCTCAATCTTCTGTGCTCAAATGATCCTCCTGCCTCAGCTTCCCATATAGCTGGGACTACAGGTGTACCCCACCGTTCCCAGATAACTTTTTTTTCTTAGTAGTGATGAGATCTTCCTGTGTTGCCTAGGCTGGTCTCCAACTCCGGAGCTCAAGTGATCCTCCTGGCTCAGCCTTCCAAACTACTGTGATCGTAGGTGTGAGCCACCACACTCGGCGTGGAATGTTTTTGATTACTGATTCAACTCCTTGTTTTTTATTGATCTGCTCAGGCTTTCTGTTTCTTCTTGATTCAGTCTTGGTAGTTTGTGTGTTCCTAAGGATTTATCTATTTCTTCTAGGTTATTTCATTTATTGGCATATAAGTATTCATAATAGTCTCTTATGATCCTTTTTATTTCTGTGTCATCCATTGTAATATCTTCTCTTTTATTTATTTGAATCTTCTTTAGTTAATCTAGCTAAAGCCTTGTTGATTTTATTGATCTTTTTAAAAAGCCAATTCTTAGTTTTTCTATTTTATTTCCACTTTAATTTTTCTTCTTCTACTAACTTTGAGTTGAGTTTGTTCCTCTTTTTCTAGTTCCTTTATTTGTACAGTTTCTTTTCTTTTCTTTTCTTTTTTTTCTCTCTTTCGAGACAAAGACTTGTTTTGTCACCCAGGCTGGAGACAGTGGCTCAACCTAAGTGCACTGCTGTCTCCGCCTCCTGGGTTCAAGCGATTCTCCTGCCTAGCCTCCAGAGTAGCTGGGACTACAGGCGGGTGCCACCATGCCTGACTAATTTTTTGTGTTTTTAGTTCAGATGGGGTTTCACCATGTTGGATAGGCTGGTTTCAAACTCTTGACTTCGAGTGATCCACCCACCTTGGCTTCCCAAAGTGCTGGGATTACAGTTGTGAGCCACTATGCCTGGCCAAAGTTAGGTTGAGATCTTTCTTGTTTTTAAACATGGGTATTTAATGCTATACATTTCCCTTATGGAACTACTTTTGCTGATTCTTGTAAATTTTAGAAAGTTGTAATTTTATTTTTGTTTCAAGGTATTTTAAAATTCTCTTTTGATTTTCTGTTTTATCCAATTGTTCAAGAATGTATTGTTTTTATGAATGTGTGAATTTTTCTATTTTCCTTTTGTTATTGATTTCTAGTTCATTGCACTGTGGCCTAAGACTATACCAGGTATTATGTCAATCTTCTTAAATTTATTAAGACTTGTTTTGTGACTGAACATATCACCTATCCTAAAATACATTCCATGTATGCTCAAGATGAAATTGTATTCTGCTGTTGGGTAGAAAGTTCTGTATGTTAGGTCCATTTGGTGTATAGTGTTATTCAAATCAGTTGTTTATTTCTTGGTTGTCTGCCTGAATGTGCTCTTCATTATTGAAAGTGGAATACTGAGTTCTACTACTATTATTATAATGTTTTTAATCTCTCTCTTCCTATCTGTCCATATTTGATTTATATATTTAAGTGCTCTGATGTTCAGTACATATATGTGTATAACTGTTATGGCTTCCTGTTGAATTGAAACATTCATTCATGAAACACATCATTATGTGATGACTTTCTTTGTCCTTAGTAACAGTTTTGAACTTAAAAGTCTGTCTGATAAAAGTATAGCCACCTTGGTCTCTTGGTTATCATTTGCATGGAGTATCTTTTTCTATCCCTTTATTTTTAGTCTGAGTGTACTTATAGCTAAAGTAAGCCTCTTGTAGATGGAATATTCCTGGATCTTTTTTTTTTTTTCAATCCATTCCACTCTATGCCTTTTGATGGGGGGGTCAATCCATTTACATATAAAGTATTTATTGGTAGGTAAGGACTTAATATTGCCATTCTGTTCATTGTTTTCTGTTTTCCAGCTCTTTTGTTCTCTTCCTTTCTTTTCTTTTTTTGTTATTTGATGGTATTTTGTAGTGGTTTGCTTTCATTCTTCCTTTGTCTGTATCTTCTTTGTATATACTACAGGCTTTTTCTTTGTGGTTACTATGAGGCTTGTATACATTTTATTTTAGTTATTGAGATGGAGACTCACTCTGTCACCCAGGCTGGAGTGCAGTGGCATGATCTTGGCTCACTGCAACCTCTGCCTCCCAGGTTCAAATGATTCTCATGCCTCAGCCTCCTGAGTAGCTGGGACTAGAGGTGCATGCTACCACACATAGCTAATTTTTGTATTTTTAGTAGAGATGGAGTTTTACCATATTGGCCAGGCTGGTCTCGAACTCTTGATCTCAGGTGATCTGCCTCCCTTGGCATTTCAAAGTGCTAGAATTACAGTCATGAGCCACTGCACCTGGCTACATTTTCTTTTAGTTATGACCACCTATTTTAATTTAATGATAACTTCAACTGCATACAAAAACTTTACATGCATACTCCCCTCCACTATGTACTCTTCAAGTTAGAGTTTACTTCTTTTTATATTGTGAATTTTTATATCGTGAATCCATTACCAGATTTTTGTGGTTATAGTTATTCTTGACACTTTTGTTTTTCAACTTTTGTATTAGTGTTATAGGTAAATTGGATACCAACATTACAGTGTTATATTATTTTGTATTTGACTATATATTTACCTTTGCTTGTAAGATTTATGCTTTCACATTGCTTATTAGCATGTTTTTAATTCCATTTGAAGAATTCCCTTAAGCATTTATTTTAAGACAGGTCTACTGGTGAAAAATCAGTTTTTGTTTATGTGGGAAAGACTCTATCTCCCTTTCATTTTAAAGGATAGCTTTGCAGGATATAGTATTCTTGGTTGCCATCTTATGTCAATATTTTGAACATGTTATCCATTCTTTCCTGGCCTGCAAAATTTCTATGGAGAAATCTGCTGATTCTCTTTTTTGAGACAAAGACCAAAAAAAGTTGTTTTTTTCTTGCAGCTTTCAAAATTCTTTGACTTTGACAGTTTCATTATAATGTGTCTTGGTGTAGACTTATGTCCAACCTGTTTGGGGTCCTCTGGGCTTCTTCCATCTGGATGTCTATTTCTCCCCAAAGACTTGGAAATCTTTTTAGTTATTATTTCTTCAAATATACTTTCTACTCCCTTCTTTTTCTTCTTCAGCTCATAACCCCATAATGTGTATATTAGTTCACTTGGTAGTGTCTCATAAATCCTATAAGCTTTCTTCACACATTTTAATTTCTTTTTTATTTTTTCTCTTCCAGTTGGATAATTTCAAATGACCTGTTTGTGAATTTGCAGATTCTTTCTTCTGTTTGAGTCATCTTCTGAAGTTCTGTATTGCATTTTGTAGTTCAGTCATTATATTCTTCAGCTCCAGAATTTCTTTTTAATTTTCCTATATATTTGCTGAATGTCTCATTTTGTTCTTGTTTTGTGTTGTTTTCCTGATTGATTTCATTAAATTATTTATCAGTCTTCTCTTGTAGTTTGTGGAATTTCTCTAAAGCAATTAATTTTGAATTATTTATCAGGCAATTCATGGATATACATCTCTTTGGATTATTTAATAGAAGTTTGTGTTCTTCCTTTGGTGTTGGCATGTTTCCCTGATTCCTTGTGATCCTCCTTACATAGGTGTTTGCACATTTAAGGAACTAATCATTGGCTGGGTGTGGTGGCTTATCCCTGCAACCCCAGCACTTTGGAAGGCTAAGGTGGGCAAATCACTTGAACCGAGGAGTTCAAGACCAGCCTGGGCAGCACGGTGAAACCCTGCGTCTACCAAAAAAAAAATAGAAAAATTAGCCAGGCATGGTGGCAAACACCTGTAGTCCCAGCTACTCAGGAAGCTAAGGTGGGACGATCCCTTGAGCCCAGGATGCAGAGGTTGCAGTGAGCCAACATTGCAAAGAAATTTCACTGGAAAACCCTATTTTAAAAGCAATGTGAATACAGTTAACACTACTGAACTGCATGTTTAAATTTTTTTTTTTTTGAGATGGAGTCTCACTCTGTCACCCAGGCTGAAGGTGTGTGAGCCACTGCACCTGGCCTAAAAATTATTAACAGGATAAATTTTATATCACATGATTTTTATCCATGAACATGGCTCACTGCAGCCTTGGCCTCCTGGGTTCTAGTAATCCTGCTGCCTCAGCCTCCCCAGTAGCTGGGACTGCAGTCACATACCACCACGCCCGGTGAAATTTAATTATTTGTAGAGACAAGGTCTCCCGTTGTTGCCCAGGCTAGTCTCAAACTGCTGGGCTTAAGCAATCCTTCTGCCTTGGCTTCCCAAAATGCTGGGATTATAGGCATGAGCCATTGTACCTAGCCAAAACCAAATTTTGTATTGATCTTTTCAAAGAACTTTGGTTTTGCTGATTTTCTCTATTAATTCCTGCTATGGCTTGAATGTTCCCTCTGAAATTCATGTTGAAACTTAATCCCCAATGGGACCGTATTGAAAAGTAAGGCCAGCTGGTCACAGTGGCGCATGCTTAATCTCAGTATTTTGGGTGGCTGAAGTGGGGGGATTCCTTGAGGGCAGGAGTTCAAAACCAGCCTAGTCACCCTAGCGAGACCTTGTCTCTACAAAGATTAAAAAAAAAGGACCAGGCACAATGGCTCAACGCCTGTAATCCGAGCACTTTGAGAGGCCGAGGCCAGCAGATCATAAGGTCTGGAGTTAAAGACCAGCCTGGCCAACATGGTGAAACCCTGTCTCTACTAAAAATACAAAAATTAGTTGGGCACGGTGGTGGACACCTGTAATCCTAGCTATTCAGGCGGCTGAGGCAGGAGAGTCTTTTGAACCCGGGAGGCAGAGGTTGCAGAGAGCTGAAATAACGCCACTACACTCCAGCCAGGGCAATGGCAACAGAGTGAGACTCCGTCTAAAAAATCAGCCAGGCGTGATGGCACACATCTGGTGGGATAGGGACAGGGATGGATAGAAAGCATTCTAGGCACAGACATGATGAAACAGGAGAGCAGGGCACATTCAGGTAACTCTTCTCCAAATCAAAAAGACAACTATTGCCTCTCTGAAGCAACAGAGAAGGAAATCATCTTTTCTTTTGTTAACAACTCAAAACTCTAGCTCCAGACCAGGTGTGGTGTTAACAGCTCACAACTCTAGCTCCAGGCCAGCCGAGGCAGCTCATGCCTGTAATCCCAAACCAAGGTCGGTGGATCACTTGAGGTCAGGGGTTCAAGACTTTCCTTCCCAACATAGTAAAACCCTGTCTTTATAAAAATTAGCTGGGCATGATGGCAGTTGCCTGTAATTCCAGCTACTTGGAAGTCTGAGGCAGGAGAATCCGGGAGGTAGAGTTTGCAGTGAGCCAAGATTGTGCCACTGCACTGCAGCCTGGGCAACAAAGTGAGACTCTGTCTCCAAAATAATAATAATAATTTAAAGAATAGTAATAATTATTAAAACCTTCCAAAAAATAAAGCACCAGGCTCAGAAGAGTTCACTGGTAAATTCAATATGTTCCAGAAAATAGGAACAGAGAGAAACACTTGCTAACTTATTCTCTGAGGCCAAAAATACGTAAGTACCAAAACCATGGCCAGGCATGGTGGCTCATGCCTTGAGACTGGCCTGGCCAACATGGTGAAACCCTATCTCTACTAAAAGTACAAAAGATAGCTTGGTGTTGTGGCGGGGGCCTGTAATCTTAGCTACTCGGGAGACTGAGGCAGGAGAATTTTTTTGTTTGTTTGTTTGAGACGGAGTTTTGCTCTTGTTACCCAGGCTGGAGTGCAATGGCGTGATCTCGGCTCACCACAACCTCTGCCTCCTGGGTTCAAGCAATTCTTTTGCCTCAGCCTCCTGCGTAGCTGGGATTACAGGAGGCCGAAACGATGCTCAGCTAATTTTGTATTTTTAGAGGAGACAGGTTTTCCTCCATGTTGGTCAGGAAGGTCTCAAACTCCCAACCTCAGGTGATCCACCCGCCTCTGCCTCCCAAACTGCTGGGATTACAGGCGTGAGCTGCCGCGCCCAGTCTAACTCTCCTCTTTTTAAGGGACAGGAGGGACAAAGCAAGGGTTATATATTCAGAAAGAGCTTGCCTACCTTCTACAAGTCTCAGTTTCCTCCTCTGTAAAGTGTGCACAAGAATCCCTGACTTTTAGGGTTTTGTGTGTGTTTCAGGAGATGCTCAATTAATATTAGTGTCGCACCCTGCTTCCCATCTGCCCGTCCTCCAGGCCCTCAGCCATTTATGTGGTGTAGGCTAGGATGCAAAGGAGATCAAAAGCCCCGATCACTTACCCAGTGGGGGCCCCTACTAGAGCCTGGCACCCTGAGCCCGTTTCCTACCTGCCTTCTGGAAGATGATGGCTCCAGAATTCTCTGCCTCCCTCCTGCAAGCATTGTGGCATTCACAGCTGATTTGCTGAGAGCCCAGATGCATCTCATAAATAAGGAATGTACTGTTCTTCAGGATGGCTATGGCGTGGCTGTGTGGGGGAGGGCAGGAACAGACAGAAAGCATGAGAGGCAGAGTGGACCGTATAGGGGCTCCTGGCCAGGTGGAAGATGATGGGAGCCTCAGAAGGTGTCATGGGACAGGGTTGGGGAGAGGGTTCCATGCGGCCAGGATCTGGATGCAGATTGTTGGGACTGAATTTTGGCTTGATACCTTCTAGTCTAGTCTGTTTCTCTTCAGTTTCCTTGTCTATAAAATGGGGAGAGTATCCCTGGCACCCCTCGACTGTTAGTAGCTATTGGATTTACAGCATTTATCCCAGAACCTGAAACACAGTAAATGCTCAGTAAGTGTGATTGTTTGCCCCAAACTTTCTTAGTGCTGTCCCCAAGAGCTTCATGTTGTTTGTACTATGAGGGATAATGAGGGTGGCTTGGGAGCCTGCCTCTGTGTCTGCAGAGAGGACCACAGTCCACAGGAATGGGCAGGAGACAAGTAGACGGAATCAAGGTGACAGGAGCAGATGTTGGGAGCAAGAGATGAAGATGCCGTCATCAACCCAGACAAGCCAGGCCAGTCCCTGAGAGGGAACTGCATTTCTGCAGCCATTTCAGGGTGGGCACTTGAGGCGTTTGATTGGCTTTTATTTTATTTTGAGATGGACTCTCACTCTGTCACCAGGCTGGAGTGTGGTGGTGCGATGTTAGCTCACTGCAACTTCCGCCTACCGGCTTCAAGTGATTCTCCTGCCTCATCCTCCCGAGTAGCTGAGAATACAGGCGCGCCACCATGCCCAGCTCATTTTTGTATTTTTAGTAGAGACAGGGTTTCACCGTGTTGGCCAGGCTAGTCTCAATCTCTTGACCTTGTAATCCACCCGCCTCTGCCTCCCAAAGTGCTGGGATTACAGGCGTGAGCCACTGCGCCTGGCCTTGATTGGCTTTTAAAGGCGAGATTAACCTTTGGAAGGCATAAAGAGCTGGGGTCCCTGGAGACCCTGGGATGACACTGTCAGCATGACTGTGTTGGAACAGAGACCTGGGCAAGCCACTTTTGTTCTCTGGGTCTCTGTTTCATCTTTAAAATGGTTTCAGAGAAGCCCTCCAGAACCACAGCATCTGAAGCTTCAACATGTAGTCATTCTTCTGGCAAACGTACAAACATACGTGGAGGGCCTCCTGTGTAGCAGACCCTTCACTGTGCTCTGGCAATGCTGGGTGTGACAATAAAGTAGGCTTCTCCCGTGATGAATTTCATGAGTTAGTTGTTGGAGGGTGGGGGAGAGAGAGAAGGGGAGGGGGAGAGGGAGAAAGAGAGAGAGAGAGAGAGAGAGAGAGAGAGAGAGAGAGAGAGAGAGAGAGAGAGAGAGAGAGAGAGAGACAGTGTAAAAAAAAAAACAAAATATATATATAAATATAAACAGAAAAAAGACAACAAACAGAGAGACC
>CAUYOR010022257.1:0-55119 GCA_963573925.1 Callimico goeldii
CACGCGCCACCATGCCCAGCTAATTTTTTGTACTTTTAGTAGAGACGGGGTTTCACCATGTTGACCAGGATGGTCTCGATCTCTTGACCTCGTGATCCACCCGCCTCGGCCTCCCAAAGTGCTGGGATTACAGGCTTGAGCCACTGCGCCCGGCCGGTGGATAAGCTTTTTGATGTGCTGCTTGATTCAGTTTGCCAGTATTTTATTGAGGATTTCTACATCGATGTTCATCAGGGATATTGGCCTGAAATTTTCTTTGTTTGTTGCGTCTCTGATGGGTTTTGGTATCAGTATGATGCTGGCCTCATAAAATGAGTTAGGGAGGAGTCTCTCTTTTTCTAATGTTTGGAATAATTTCAGAAGGAATGGTACCAGCTCCTCTTTGTACCTCTGGTAGAGTTCAGCTGTGAATCCATCTGGTACTGGGCTTTTTTTGGTTGGTAGGCTGTTAATTACAGCCTTCATTTCAGAACTTGTTATTGGTCTATTCAGGGATGCAACTTCTTCCTGGTTTAGTCTTGGGAAGGTGTATGTGTCCAGGAATTTATCCATTTCTTCCAGATTTTCTATTTTATTCATGTGGAAGTATTTATAGTATTCTCTGATGGTAGTTTGTATTTCTTTGGGATCTGTGGTGGTATCCCCTTTATCATTTTTTTATTGTGTCTATTTGATTCTTCTCAATTGTTTTCTTTATTAGTTTGACTAGCAGCCTATTTTGTTAATCTTTTCAAAACAACTTCTGGATTCATTGTTTTTTTTTTTGAAGGGTTTTTTTTGTGTCTCTGTCTCCTTTAGTTCTTCTCTGATCTTAGTTATTTCTTGTCTTCTGCTAGTTTTTGAATTTGTTTGCTCTTGATTATCTAGTTTAATTGTGATGTTAGGGTGTTGATTTTAGATATTTTCTGCTTCTGTGGGTATTTAATGCTATAAATGTTCCTCTAAACACTACTTTAGCTGTGTCCCAGAGATTCTGGTACATTGTATCTTTGCTCTCCTTGGTTTCAGAGAACTTACTTATTTTTGCCTTAATTTTGCTATTTACCCAGTAGTCATTCAGGAGCAGGTTGTTCACTTTCCATGTAGTTGTGTGGTTTTGAGTGAGTTTCTCAATCCTGAGTTCTAATTTGATTGCATTGTGGTCTGAGAGACTGTTTATTATGATTTCTATTCTTTTGCATTTGCTGAGAAGTGTTTTACTTCCAGTTTTGAGGTCAATTTTAGAATCAGTGCAATGTGGTCCTGCGAAGAATGTATATTCTGTTGATTTGGGGTAGAGAATTCTGTAGATGTGTATTAGGTTCGCTTGTATAGAGCTGAGTTCAAGTCCTGGATATCTTTGTTAATTTTCTATCTCGTTGCTCTGTTATTGACAGTGGGGTGTTAAAGTCTCCCATTATTATTGTGTGGAAGTCTAAGTCTCTTTGTAGGTCTCTAAGAACTTGCTTTATGAATCTGGGTGCTCCTGTATTGGATGCATATATATTTAGGCTGCATTGATCCTTTTACCATTATATAATGCCTTTCTTTGTCTTTTTTGATGTTTGTTGGTTTAAAGTCTGTTTTGTCAGTGACTAGGATTGCAACCCCTGCTTCTGTTTTTGCTTTCCATTTGCTTGGTCAATATTCCTCCATCCGTTTATTTTGAGTGTATGTGTCTTTGCATGTGAGAGGGTTTCCTGAATATAGCACACTGATGCATCTTGACTCTTTGTCCAATTTGCCAGTCTTTGTCTTTTAATTGGGGCATTTAGCTCATTTACCTCGAAGGTTAATATTGTTATGTGTGAGTTTGATCCTGTCATCTTGATGGTCGCTGGTTATTTTGCACATTAGTTGATGCAGTTTCTTCATAGTGTTGTTGGTCTTTATATTTTGGTATGTTTTTGCAGTGGCTGGTACCGGGTTTTTCTTTCCATATTTAGTGCTTCCTTGAGGAGTTCTTGTAAGGCAGGCCTGGTGGTGACAAAATCCCTTAGGATTTGCTTGTCTGTAAAGGATTTTATTTCTCCTTCAGTTATGAAGCTTAGTTTGGCTGGATATGAAATTCTGGGTTGAAAATTCTTTGGGAATGTTGAATATTGACCCCCACTCTCTGCTGGCTTGTAGAGTTTCTGCAGCTAAATCCACTGTTAGTCTGATGGGCTTCCCTTTGTAGGTAACCTGACCTTTCTCTCTGTCTGCCCTTAATGTTATCTCCTTCATTTCAACCTTGGTGAATCTGATGATTATGTGTCTTGGGGTTGCTCTTCTCATGGAGTATCTTTGTGGTGGTCCCTGTATTTCCTGAATTTGAATGTTGGTTTGTCTTGCTAGGTTGGGGAAGTTTTTCTGGATAATATCATGAAGTGTGTTTTCCAACTTGATTCCATTCTCTTTGTCACTTTCAGGTACACCAGTCAGTTGTAGGTTTGGTCTTTTCACATAGTCCCATATTTCTTGGAGGCTTTGTTCATTTTTGTTTTCATTCTTTTTTTTTGTAATCTTTTCTTCACACTGTATTGTATTAAGTTGATGTTAAGTCTCTGACATAAGTTCTTCTGCATGATTGATTCAGCTATTGATACTTGTATACTTCATGGAGTTCCCATGTTGTGTTTTTCAGCTCCGTCGGGTCATTTATATTCTTCTCTAAACTGGTTATTCTACTTAGCTGTTCCTGTAACTTTTATCAGGGTTCTTAGCTTCTTTGCATTGGGTTAGCATATGTACCTTTAACGCTGAGTTTTTGATTACCCACCTTCTGAAGTCTACTTCTATCAGTTTGTCAAACTCATTCCCTGTCCAGTTTTGTTCTCTTGCTGGTGAGGAGTTGTGATCCTTTAGAGAAGAGGCATTCTGGTTTTTGGAATTTTCAGCTTTTTTGGGCTGGTTTTTCCTCACCTTTGTGGATTTGTCTACCTTTGATCTTTGATGCTGATGACTTTTAGATGGGGTTTTTGTGTGGATGTCCTTTTTGTTGATGTTGATAGTATTGCTTTCTGTTTGTTAGTTTCCTTTTAAGAGTCAAGTCCCTCTGCTGCAGGTCTGCTGGAGTTCACTGGAGGTATACCCCAGACACTGAATTTGCCTGGGTATCACCAGTGGAGGCTGCAGAACAGTAATAATTGCTGCCTTCTCCTTCCTCTGGAGGCTTCACTCCAGAGGGGCACCTACCAGATGCCAGCCAGAGCTCTCTTGTATGAGGTGTCTGTCGACCCTTGCTGGGAGTTGTTGTTCCTTAGCAGAGCTTGAGTGCTGTACTGGGATATCTGCTGCTCTCTTCAGTGCCAGCAGGCAGAAATGTTTAAGTCTGCTGAAGCTGCACCCACAGCTGCCCCTGCCCCAAGGTGTTCTGTCCCAGGGAGATGGGAGTTTGATCTATAAGTATGACTGGGGCAGCTGCCTTTCTTTCAAGAGACGCCCTGATCAGTGAGGAGGAATCCAGCGAGGCAGTCTGGGTACAGTGGCTTTGCCATGGGTTCCACCCAGTGTAAACTACCTGGCAGCTTTGTTTACACTGTGGGGGAAAACTGCCTATTCAAGCCTTAGTAATAGTGGATGCCTTTCCCCCCACCAAGCTGGATCATCCCAGGTCATCTTCAGACTGCTGTGCTGGCAGTGAGAATTTCAAGGCAGTGGATCTTAGCTTGCTGGGTTCTGTCAGGGTGGGACCCACTGAGCAAGACCCCTTGGCTCACTGGCTTCAGCCCCCTTTCCGGGGGATTGAATGGTTCTGTCTCACTGGGGTTTCAGGTGTTTCTGGGGTATGGGGGGAAAAAAAAAACCAAAACTTCTGCACCTAGCTCTATGCCTGCCCAAACAGCCACCTAGTTTTGTGCTTGAAACCCAGGGCCCTGGTGATATAGGCACCTGAGAGAATCTCCTGGTCTGTGGGTTGTGAAAACCATTGGAAAATCATTGTATCTGGGCTGGATAGCACCATCCCTAATGACACAGTTCCTCACAGCTTCCCTTGGTTAGGGGATGGAGTTCCTCAGCTTCTTGTGCTTCTCAGCTGAGGTGACACCCACCCTCAGGTGAGGTGACACAGAGGGCAAGGTGACACCCTTGCCCTCTGTGGACTTTACTCGCTGTCTAACCAGTCCCAATGAGATGAACTGGATACCTCAATTGGAAATGCAGAAATTGCCTGTCTTCTGCATTGGTCTCGCTGGGAGCTGCAGACTGGAGCTATTCCTATTTGGTTATCTTTCCAGATCCCTCTGTTTTTGTTTTTTGTTTGTTTGTTTTTTTCTTGTAAATTTGAGTTCCTTGTAGACTCTGGATACTAGACCTTTGTCAGATGGATAAATTGCAAAAACTTTCTTCCACTCTGTAGGTTGCCTGTTTGCGCTGATGATAGTTTTCTTTTGCTGTGCTGAAGCTCTTTAGTTTAATTGGATCCATTTATCAGTTTTTGCTTTTGTTGCAGTTGCTTTGGGTGATTTCGTCATGAAACCTTTGACTGTCTCTATATCCTGAATGGCATTGCCTAGATTTTCTTCTAGGGTATTTGTGGTTTTGGGTTTTACATTTAAGTCTTTTATCCATCTTGAGGTAATTTTTGTGTAAGGAAGGGGTCCAGTTTCAATTTTCTGCATATGACTTGCCAGTTCTCCTAGCCCCATTTATTAAATAAAGAATCCTTTCCCCATTGCTTGTTTTTGTCAGGTTTATTGAAGATCAGATGGTTATAGATGTGTAGTCTTAATTCTGAGTTCTTTATTCTGTTCCATTGGTCTATGTGTCTACTTTTCTACCAGTACCATGCTATTTGGGACATTATAGCATATTGCCACTAGCTTTGTTCTTTTTGCTTAGGATTGTCTTGGCTATACAAGCTCTTTTTTCATTCCATATGAATTTTAAAATAGTTTTTTATGACTCTGTGAAGAATGGCCGTGGTAGTTTAATGGGAATAACATTGAATATATAAATTACTTTGGGCAGTATTGCCATTTGTGCAGTATTGATTCTTTCTATTCATGAGCATGGGATGTTTTTCCATTTGTTTGTGTCCTCTGTTTTCCTTGTGCATTGGTTTGTAGCTCTCCTTGAAGAGATTCTTCACTTCCCGTGTTAGCTGTATTCTTAGGTTTTTTTTTTTTTTTAAATCTTTGTAGCTGTTGTGAATGGGAGTTTATTTATGTTTGGTTCTCTGCTTGCCTGTTGTTAGTGTATACTTCTGCACATTGTGACTTCTGCACATTGATTTTATATCCTGAGACATTGCTGAAGTTGCTTATCAGCTTAGGAAGCTTGAGGGCTGAGACAATAGGGTTTTCTAGATATGGTATCATGTCATCTGCAAATAGGCAGTTTGACTTCTTTTCTTACTATTGGAATATTTAATTTTTTTTCTTGCCTGGTTACCCTGGCCAGAACTTCCAGTAATGTATTGAATAGGAGTGATGAGAGAGGGCATACTTGTCTTGTGTCAATTTTCAAAGGGATTGCTTTCAGCTTTTGCCCATTCAGTATGATACTGGCTGTGGATTTGTCCTAACTGGCTCTTACTTTTAAGGTATGGTCCATCAGTACCTAGTTTATTGAGACATAACATGAAAGGGTGTTGAGTTTTATCGAAGGCCTTTTCTTTGTCTATTGAGATAATCATGGTTTTTGTCTTCAGATCTGTTTATGTGATGAATTACGTTTATTGATTTGTGTATGTTGAACCAGCTGTGCATTCTGGGGATGAAGCCTACTTGATTTTGGTGGATAAGCTTTTTGGTGTGCCGCTGTATTCAGTGTGCCAGTATTTTATTGAGAATTTTTGCCTCGATATTCATTAGGGATATTGGCCTGAAGTTTTCTTTTTTTGTTGTATCTCTGCCAGGTTTTGGTATCAGGATGATGCTGGCCTTATAGAATGAGTTAGGGAGGAGACTTTCCTTTTCTGTTGTTTGGAATAGTTTCAGAAGAAAAGGTATCAGCTTCTCTTTGTATTTTTGGTATAATTCAGCTATAAATCCATCTGGTTCTGGGCTTTTTTTTTTTTTTGCTAGGTTATTTATTACCCCCTCAATTTCAGAACAGATTATTGATCTATTCAGGGATTCAGCTTCTTTTTGGTTCATTCTTGGGAGGGTTTATGTGCCCAGGAATGTACAGTTTCTTCTAGATTTTCTAGTTTATTTGCATTGAGGTATTTATGGTATTCTTTGATCATTGTTTGTGTTTCTGTGGAGTCAGTGGTAATACACCTTTTATCATTTTTTGTTGTGTCTGTTTGATTTGTCTTTCTTTTTATCTAGCTAGCAGTCTATTTTTATTAATTTTTTCAAAAAACCAGCTCCTGGATTTTTTTTTTTTTTTGAAAGGTTTTTCATGTCTATCTCCTTCAGTTCTGCTCTGATCTTGGTTATTTCTTGTCTTTTGCTAGCTTTGGGGTTTGTTTGCTCTTGGTTTTTTAGTTCTTTTAGTTGTAATTTTAAGGTTTCAATTTGAGATCTTTCTAGCTTTTTTATATAGGTATTTATTGCTATAAACTTCCCTCATAATACTGCTTTAGCTGTGTCCCAGAGATTCTGGTACATTGTCTGTTTATTATAATTGGTTTCAAGTAATTTGATTTTTGCCTTAATTTCATCATTTACCCAGTAGTCATTAGGGAGCAGATTGTTCAATTTCTATGTAGTTTTGTGGTTTTGAGTGTTCTTAAGTTTGAGGGTTTCTTAAGTTGTAATTTGATTGCACTGTGGTCTGAGAGACTGTTTGTTACGATATAAGTTCTTTTGCATTTGCTGAGGAGTGATTTTCTTCCAGTTGTGCAAGTAGGTGCCATGTGGCACCAAGAAGAATGAATATTCTGTTGTTTTGGGGTGGAGAGTTCTGTAGATATCTATCAGGTGTACTCAATCCAGAGCTGAGTTCAAGTCCTGAATATCTTAGTTAATTTTCTGTCTCAATGACCTATTATTGACAGTAGAGTGTTAAAGTCTCCCACTATAATTGTGTGGGAGTCTAAGTCTCTTTGTAGGTCTCTAAGAACTTGTTTTATGAATCTGGGTGCTCCTGTATTGGGTGAATATATATTTAGGATAGTTAACTCTTATTGAATTGACACCTTTACCATTACGTAATGCCCTCCTTTGTCTTTTTTGATGTTTATTGGTTTAAAGTCTGTTTTGTCAGAGACTAGTGTGGCAACCCCTGCTTTTTTCTGTTTTCCATTTGCTTGGTAAATTTTCCTCCTTCCTTTTATTTTGAGTCTGTGTGTATCTTTTCATTGGGAGATGCGTCTCTTCAATAGAGCACACCAGTAGATCTTGACTCTTTATCCAGTTTGCCATTCTGTGCCTTTTAATTGGGGCCATTTAATTGCACATTTACATTTAAGGTTACTTTTGTTATGTGTGAATTTGTTCCTGTCATCATGATGCTGCCTGATTATTTTGCAAACTTGTTTACGTAGCTGCTTCATAATGTCACTGGCCTGTGTAATTCCATTTGGTTTTGTAGTGGCTGGTACCGGTTTTTCCTTTCCATATTTAGTGCTTCCTTCAGGAACTCTTGCAAGGCAGGCCCTGGTGGTGGCAGATTCCCTCAGCATTTGCCTTATCTGAAAAAGGTTTTATTTTTCCTTCACTTATGAGGCTTACTTTGGCCAGATACGAAATTCTAGGTTGGAAATTCTTTTCTTTAAGCATGTTGTATATTGGTCCCTAATGTCTTCTGGCTTGTAGGGTCTCTGCTGAGAGGTCTGCTGTTAGTTTGATGGGCTTCCCTGTACAGATGACCTGGGCTTTCTCTCTGGCTGCTCTTAACATTTTTTTTCTTCATTTCGACCTTGGAGAATCTGATGATTACATGTCATGGGGTTGCTATTTGCATGAAGTATCTTACTGGGGTTCTCTGGTTTTCCTGAATTTGAATGTTGGCTTATCTTGTTAGGTTGGGGAAGTTCTGGATGATATCCTGAAGTGTGTTTTCCAGCTTGGTTCTGTTCTCCTCATCTCTTTCAGGTACCCCATCAATCATAGGTTCTTTTGGTTTTTTGTTTGTTTGTTTTTTAAACGTAATCCCATAGGTCTCAGAGGTTTTGTTCATTCCTTTTCATTCTTTGTTTTCTAATCTTGTCTGCCTATTTTATTTTGGCAAGATAGTCTTTAAGTCCTGATATCCTTTCTTTCATTTGGTCTATTAGGCTGTTGATACTTACGTTTGCATTGTGAAGTTCTCATGTTGTGTTTTTCAGCTCTATTAGGTCATTTATGTTCCTCTCTAAACTGGTTATTCTGGTTAACAGCTCCTGTAATGTTTTATCATGGTTCTTAGCTTCATTTCAATAAGTTAGAACATACCCCTTTATCTCAGCGAAGTTTGTTATTACCCATCTTCTAAAGCCTACTTCTGTCAATTAATCTATCTCAAGCCTAGGCCCAGTCCTGTGCCGGACTGGAGACATGTTTCAATCATTTGGAGGAGAAGAGGCACTCTGGCTTTTCGAATTTAGCATTTTTGCATTGATTCTTTCTCATCTTTGTGGGTTTATCTACCTTTGATCTTTGAGGCTGCTGACCTTTGGATGGGATTTTTATGGGTCTGTTTTGTTGATGATGATGATGATGTTGCTTTTGGTTTCTTTTTCTTTTAGCAGTCAGGCCTGTCTTCTGTAGGGTTACTGCAGTGTGCTGGGGTCCACTCCAGACCTGATTCTCCTGGGCACCCCCTGCCCCTGGAGGTCTCACTAGTGGAGGCTGCAGACCAGCAAAGATGGCAGCCTGCTCCTTTCTCTGGGAGTTCAGTCCTGGAGGAGCATTGACCTGATGCCAGCTGGAATGCCCCTCTGTGAGGTGTCTGCAAACTCCTATTGGGAGGTCTCACCTAGTCAGGAGGAGTAGGGTCAGGGGACCTACATAAATAAGCAGTCTGGCTGCCCCTTGGCAGAGCAGATGTGCTCTGCTGGGGAGAGTCCCCCTCATCTAGGCTGCCCTGACTCTGAAGCCAGCAGGAAGAGAAGACTAAGATTGTTTATTCATGATACCACAGCCGCCCCTCCTCCCAGGGGCTCCTCTCAGGGGTATCAGAGTTCTGTCTGCAAACCCCTGGCTGGGGATGCTGAAATTCCCCCAGGGAGGCCCTACCTGGTGAGGAGGAGTGGATCAGGACTGACGCAGCCACTGTACTGTGCTGTGGGGAGTTGCTCCCGGTCCAGACCACCCAGTCTTACTAGCACCGGTGGCAGGGGAATACAGGCAACTGGAGTTGCGGTGATGGTGGCTGCTCTTCCCCCCAGGAATTCAGTTGTCATAGGCAGTCTCCAGCCTGCTTTGCTGACTGGTGGGGATTCCAAGCCAGTGCTCTTGCGGTTCCGTGGGAGTGAGGTTGCTTGGCTCCCTGACTTCAACCCGCTTCCGGCGGGAGTGGACAGACCTCCTGCTTCACTGGGGTTCCTAGAGCTGGAGTATGCAAATACTCCTGTGTCTCAGTGCCTGCTTGAGTGGCCGCCCACCTGCGTACCTGCTGTGAGTCTGCACAGTTCTGTGCTTTGGACCCCAAACCCTGATGGCATGGGCTCACGAGGGGACCTGCTGATCCATGGGTTGCAAGGATCCATGAGAAAAGTGTGGTTTTCAGGGGTGGGTAGCACAGTCCCTCAGTGCCTCCCTTGACTGGAGGAGAGAGCACCCTTTTCCCCCATGTAGCTCCCAGGTGGGCCCTTGCTCCAACCCGCCTTTCCTCGCTCTCCATGGGTTGCGCCAACCACCTAGTCTGTCCCAATGAGAGAACCTTGGTATGTCAGTTGAAGTTACAGAATTCACTCACCATTTTCGTCCTTCTTGATGGAAGCCACAGAGCAGAGTTGTCTCTGTTCAGCCATTTTGGCTGGCTGACTTTTATTTGTTAAAAAAAATTCTTTGAGACAGGATGTTGCTCTGTTACCTAGGCTGGAGTGCACTGTCTCATCATAGGTCACTACAACCTCGAAATCCTGGGCTCAAGGGTTCCTCATGCTTCAGTCTCCCACATAGGTGGGACCATAGATGTGTACCACCACATCCAGCTATTTAAGTTTTTTATAGAGATGGGATCTCTCTTTATTGCCCAGGCTGGTCTCGAACTCCTGGGCTCAAGCAATCACAACCTTGGCCTCCCAGAGTACTGGGATTACAGATATGAAGTACCACACCCAGCCTCAAATGACTTTTAGACTCAGAAATTTGAGTTACTTTCCCTGCATTGTGACTTATGCTGCACTTACCAACTTTCACTTGACACTGATATTTCTAAATGCATAAGGCTGTTGAATAAACAGTAAAGGCAGAGTGATAGCCACCCTTGAGAAACTTAGTTTTGTGGTGATAAATCAGGAGTTAGCATCACTAAAATCAGGTTGGAGTTTGCAGAACCTAAGTTACTGAAGTAGAGAAGTATATATGATGGCATAGCTCATTACACATTTCCTGTATTTTAGAAGCCTCATTATATAATTGTTTCTTTTCCGTCTTTTTAGTTACTCAAAGTATTGAAAGTTGGGAGTGAGGGAGTGCCAGAGACAAGTGAGATTATGTTCATTGGGAAATTTCTGTTACGGCTAGGAAATTAACTATAGGCAAAGATACTATACCAGTATATAATGCATCCTGCTGGTCTGTTTTATCCCGTTAAAAAACTTTGTGTGCTTTTATTAGGAGGTTTATTTTTCATATGAATGGGTGGAAAGAAAGTTAGATAATTTATCTTTGAAACAGACTTGCTTATCTAGCATTCTTATGCCTTCCTAACCTGTTATTAGTGAGCTTGTTTACGGTGACTGTTTCTGCCTTTCAAAGTTGATTTGATTAAATTTCGCTAAAATTACTGTCTAATTAATCTTCCATTAGCAGTTTTTCTTTGTGACCATATGAATTCTGTAGACCAAACAAAACCAATATGATATGTCTTCATAACTTAAGAGGTCAGCTAAACTGAAATCAAAGTATTGATGGCAGCAATTTAATCGTTAGTGGGCCTTTGGACAAATAATTTTGAGACTAAACTTTGAATTAATTAAATTCAAGCTTTTTATGATGGTATTTAATAAAAAATATATACACTAAAATTTGCCATTTTAATCATTTTTAAGTGCCTAATTCAGTAGCATTTATTACATTTAGTGTTGTGCAACCATGACCACTATTTCTAAAATGTTTTCATTACTCCAAATACAAACTCTGAATCCATTAAGCAATAATAAGTCCCCACTCTCCCCTTACCCCAGCCCCTAGTAACTTCTAATCCACTTTCTGTCTCTGTGAATTTGCCTGTTCTAATTATTTCATATCAGTGGATCACAGGATATTTGTCCTTTGTGTTTGGCTTCTTTCACTTCGCTCAGTGTTTTTAAGGTGTATCCGTGTTGCAGTTTGTATCAGAGCTTTATTCCCTCTTTGGATAGTATTACATGGTATGGATATATTGTATTTTGTTAACCTTTATCTGTTGATGGTCACTTGAGTTGTTTCTACCTTTTGGCTATTGTGAATAAGGTGGCTATGAACAGTGGTATGCCAGCTTCTGTTTGAGTTCCTGCTGTTAATTCTCTTGGGTGTATACCTACAAGTGGAGTTGCTGAGTCTTGTAGGAATTCTAGTTTTAGCTGTTTGAGGAAGCCCCAAACTGTTTTCCACAGCGACTGCACCATTTACACTCCCACCAGCAATGTATTAGAGTTCCAATGTCTTGCCAGTATAATTGTTATTTTCTGTTTGCATGTGTTTTTTTTTTAATTCTAGTCATACTAATAGGTGTGAAATGGTATAAACCAGTTGCATTTTTAAAAGTAAATTTAGGATAATTTGTTTATGAAATATTTAAAGTTTACTTAAAAGTGCCCTGAGTTCAACAATTAAAAAAAAATAGTTATATTAAAAAATATTTATATAATTGCTATGGTCTGAATGTTTGTGTTCCCCCAGAATTACATTGAAATTCTAACTTTCAAGACGATATCAGGACGTGCATGGCCTTTGGAAGGTGAATTAAGTCATGGGGGTGGAGGCCCCATGATGGGATTAGTATCTTTATTAAAAAAAAAAAAAGAAAAGAGAGAGAGACCACACCTCTTTGATCACTTAATGTTAGAGTGAAAAGACCAAGAACATTATTAGCATCGCCTTGGAATTTGATATTAATGCAAAATCTCAGGCCCTACCTTAATCAGTAGTCTAGGGATAGGGCTTAGAATCTGTTTTTTTTAGCAAGTCCTCCAGAAGATTATGATGCATGCTAACATTTATACTGTTCTCTGTATTTAGAGCTCTTTTCTTGTCTTTTATAGTATTATGAGGATCTGTGCATCTTGGCTCAATTGCAGTGTTGTCCCTTCTGGAAAGGCTTCCCCTCCCCCAGTCGCCTCCTGCACTGGGCTCTCAGCGCGCACAGTTAGGGAGTGCTGATGGTTGGATGTTGCTTCCAGTTTGAGAAACCCTTCCGTGTAGGGGTTTGTATCTCTTTTACTTCTTTATAAACCATCATGCTTAGCAAACTGTAGAGGTCCTTTACAGGTTTGTTCAGTTGAATTGTGTACCCAGTGGGTGGGGGACAGGGTACATAAAGTAATTATAGGGACGTAGAGATAAAGCAGGTTGTTGCTTGATTCATGGGGTAGTGTAAACAATGGCAAAAGTTGAGTTTAAATTTTTCAAACGTTTTCTTGGGGGATCGTATTATGCTTTCTTGTTAGCTTTCTGCCTGCCTTTTTTTTTTTTTGAGACAGAGTTTTGGTCTGTTGCCAGGTGCCAGGCTGGAATGTAGTGGCACGATCTCAGCTCACCACAACCTCCACCTCCCGGGTTCAAGCAGTTCTTCTGCCTCAGCCTCCCAAGTAGCTGGGACTACAGGTGCGTGCCACCATGCGCGCTAATTTTGTATTTTAGTAGAGACAGGGTTTCACCATGTTGTCCAAGATGGTCTTGATCTCTTGATTTCATGATCCACCTGCCTCAGCCTCCCAAAGTGCTGGGATTACAGGCATAAGCCACTGCACCAGGCCTCTGCCTGCTTTTTTTCCTTATTTTAAGAGTGATATATGCTAGTTAGAATTCAGAATTATCAGAAGGAACTTTATCTTAGCCCGTTTTGTGCTGCTATAACAGAATACCACACACTGGGTAATTTATAATGAACAGAAATTTATTTCTCACAATTCTGGAGGCTAGGAAGCCCAAGATTGAGGGACCAAAGTCACCCTTTTCTATAGAACTCTGTCCTGAGATAACAGGATTAAGCCATTCATGAGAGTGGCACCCCCATGACCTAAATACCTCCTATTAGACTCTACCTCTCAACCCTGTCACATTGGGGATCAAATTTCTGACACATAAACTTTGGGGGGCACATTCAAACTATAGCAAATTTGCTTTAAAATGCTTATTGGGCATGAAATGGACTTCGAATATAGTTATATGGGAATATTCAGAATGATTCTGTTTTCAACTTTAAGGTATAGCAAAGTGTTTTGTTTTGTTTTTGAGATGAAGTCTTACTCTGTTGCCCAGGCTGGAGTGCAGTGGCACAATCTCCGTTCGCTGCAACCTCTCCCTCCTGGGTTTAAGCATTTCTCTGCCTCAGCCCCCCGAGTAGCTGGGATTACAGGCGTCCGCCACCATGCCCAGCTAATTTTTGTATTTTTAGTAGAGATGAGGTTACACCATCTTGGCCAGGCTGGTCTTGAATTCCTGACCTCGTTCGTGATCCAGCCGCCTTGGTCTCCCAAAATTCTGGGATTACAGGCATGAGCCACTGTGTCTGGCTTAGCAAAGTGTCTTTTAAAGAAGAAGTCCTTTGTTATTAATTCACTGGTTTGATGGATGCTTTAGATTCTTTAAAAAATAGGACATTTTAACCCTGTGAAGTTTAAATATATGACTAGTTAAAAATATCATTTAAAGTTTTGGGACACATTTTCTCATTAAGCAGTGGGATTCATATTTTCTAGTTTGTGGGATAAAAATAAAAATTTGATCAGTGTTGCTACAGTTTCAGTCTCATTACAGCTGCAGTGAAGTTTTCTTATTAAGATAAACCTTTTCAACCACGGATACACTTTTTACCATAGGCTTCACAAAGCCTCATAACTGAGGTCGCATTGGCATCAAGTATCTTGCCTTCTAACAGACTTCTAGGGCTCTATTTGTTTCCCACAATTTTCTGCATGTTTGTCTCAAATGAACCATAAAATGATTCAGTGACAGCATGTGGTTTTAATAACAAACAAGCATGGGCAAATGAATGTAGACTTAGAATTTGAAGTTTTATACATATGCCATGACTTAAACTTCTAAGTAAATTTATAGCTCAGCACTTAGTCAGTGGTAAATAATTTATCAGTTGCTAGATGGAATTTTTCATTCTAGACTTCAGTTATATTGGATGTCTGATATTGAAGACCACAGATCATTAATAAAAACAATTTTCTGCACGGTTTTGATAGTACATTTCTAGTTAAGTTTTGTGATTAGGTGGGAGCAAATTTCCACCGATCTCTTATTTACCTTCTTGGTTTTTAATTATTACGGGTTATATTGCATCACGATGAAAATTTCAAGATAAAAGTAAGATATTATAAAACTCACTTCTTTACAAAAGTTTATATTAGAAATGAGTCTTTTTGAAGTAGGAATGTGCTATAGTAGCTGTTGTGAGCATTAGAAATAGGTGTAGTGGAGATTTTCTTTTCTGAGGTGAAATAGCATGAGGCTGCTGATGTGTGGAAATGTGGTCATTCCCTCAGATCGGATGGGTATGGAAGGGGGGTGATGGAAGAGAGAGGGTTAGTAGGGGCCACATTGGAATTGAGTGTCTTGCCTTTAATGGGTTTTGACTGAACTAAAAGCCACATTTTACAATCAGCATTCCAATGACAAAAATAATATTCTGATCTTAAAGAAGTAATGTACTATGTCTAAAATAATGTATGATATCAGTTATTGTAACCATCCGACAAGTTCTTGCCTGCTGTCCAGACAGAGCCAGTTTATCAGGATGAGGGGATTTCAATAAAGAGTTTAATACACGTAGAGCTGTGTAAACAGGAGACCGGAGTTTTATTACTACTAAGCCTCAGTAAAAAATCAGAGGCTGGGATTTTTTTAAAGTTTGGCCTGTAATCCCAGCACTTTGGGAACCTGAGACAAATGGATGGCTTGAGTCCGGGAGTTCAAGACCAGCTTGGGCAACATGATGAGATGCTGTCTCTACAAAAAAATACAAAAATTAACTGGACCTAGTGGTGCATGCCTGTAGTCCCAGCTCCTTGTCGGGCTCAGGTGAGAGGATGGCTTGAGCCTGGGAGGTCAAGATTGCAGTGAACCTTGTTCATGCCACTGCACTACAGCCTGGGTGACATACTGAGACCCTGACTCAAAAAAGTAAATAAATTAATTAAAGATAGTTTGACATACTGGGTATGGTAGCATGCACCTGTAGTCCCAGCTATTTGGGAGGCTGAGACAGGAGGATCTTTTGAGCCCAGGAGGTCTGGGTGGTAGTGCAGTGTGCCAATTGGGTGTCCTCACTAAGTTCAGCATTAGTATGATGACCTCCTGGAAGCCGGGACCACCATGTTGCCTAAGGAGGGGTGAACTGGCCCAGGCTAGAAACAGAGTAGGTCAAAACTCCCATGCTGATCAGTAATGGGATAGTGCCTAAGAATAGCTATTACACTCTGGCCTGGGCAATGAAAAAAATATGTATATGTTTAAGAAGACTCCCTGTTTGTTAAAAAGTGTGTATGTGTGTGTGTGTGTGTGTGTGTGTGTGTGTGTGTGTGTGTATGTGTAGTTTGATGTCGGGGGCATGGGTAGGGAATGGGGAATGCTAGTTGGTGGAGTCAGGGATGTAATCATAGTGGGTTGAAGCTGGTTTTCTTGCTGTCTTCTCTTGCTGAGTGGGATTGCAAAACTAGTTGAGCCAGATTTTATTGGTCTGGGTGGTGCCAGCGGGTCTATTAGAATGCAGAGTCTGAAAAATACTTCGAACACCATTCTTAGGTCTTACAATAGTAATGTAATCCATGGGAGCAATCGGGGAGCTTAGGAATCTTGTGGCCTCTGGCTGCATGATTTCTGAGCCATAATTTTTAATCATGTGGCTAATTTATTAGTTTTACAAAGGGGATCTGGTCCTAAGCAGGGAGGGAGTTTGTTTCAGGGAGGAGCTGTTAATATCTTTATTTCAAAGTTAAACTAGGAACTAAATTCCTCCTAAAGTTAGTTTAGCCTATACCCAGGAATGAACAAGGGCAGCTTGGGAGGTGAGAAGCAAGATGCAATTGGTTAGGTCAGGTTTTTTTCATTTCATAATTTTTGCAAAGGTAATTTCATTATTAAAGTTAATTTGTAAGTACAGGGTTTTGTTTGTTTGTTTTGATTTGTTTGTTTGTTTCTTTGTCTTTTGGGAGAAGGAAAAAACCTTTTTCTTTACTCTCTTACATTTGGTAGCTGAGGGCCTACAAATTATAGCAACAAAAGACAGAGTAGCAAGGGAAAAAATGGATTTGATTGTATATATATATATATGTATACAGGAGTTCAGAATAAATGTGACTCAAAGAGGCAATTCAAATTTTGGGCGTATATACCATCTTATTAAGGGTTGGAGAGGGCCCTTCTGAGAGAATAAGTAATTTCTTACAATGGGGAGGGGAGAAGGGACATGTATGGGAAAACAAATGCCTCTGAGGAGAATAAATGGGAGATACATAGTTTTGAACAGTGTCTGGTTGTGCTGTAGACTTCTCCAAGAAGAGAAGATTACAGTTACTCCTGGGAGGGGATTTATGGCAATTCCTCTGAGTTCTCTCAGGAGACTCTGCTTCTAGGCAGATAAGGGATTTCAGGAACTCCAATGCCATCTGCTCAAAATAATTTTTGTGCCACTGTGGCTTATTGTGGACCCCTTCCTGTTATAGTTTCTTTTTAAAAAATTTCTGGGAATAATAATACTTTGTTTTACATTATGGTTTATCTTCTTCAAAGCACTTGTTCCTTTTAAATCAGTCTGGCTGAGATGTTATTTTACATGTATCCATTTAAATATATTCATTTAAAATGCACAGTTCACTGTGCTTTGACATATTCATACAAACTTGTAACCTCATCACCTCAAGTAAGATACAGATAATGGAACAGGTGTCAGCAAACTTTTTGCATAATAGACCAGACTGCAAATATTTTAGACTTCACAGGCTATACGGTGTCTGTTGCAGCTGCTCAATACTGCCCTTACGGTATCTAGGGCATAGCTGTTTTCCAGTGAAACTTTATTTACCAAAACAGGCAGCCAGCCTGCGAATTATAGTTTGCTATTTCCTAATATAGACCATTTCAAGACTGCCAGGAAAATTCTCTTGTACCCCTTTGTGTTCAAATCTCCATCCCCAGCCCTAACCACAGCCCCAGCCAGCTACTGTTTGTGCCGTCTAGCACTTCAGATCTGGTTTGTGAGTTCTAGAGAATTTAAAATGAAATGCTATAATGCATACTCTTTAGTGTTAGGTTTTTGAAGTTCAGCCATGTTGCTGCATGTATCAGTGTTCATTAATTTTTGTTGAGTGTTATTCAGTTGTACAAATATGCCACAATTTGTTCATCTGTTCTTCTATAGACAGACATTTGGGTTGTCAGTTTTTTGGCTGTTAAAAATAAAGCAACCCATGAACATTCCTATACAAGTCTTTGTGTGGCTATTTGTTGTAATTTCTTGTGGGTTAATACCTAAGAGTGGAACAGATGAGTCATATGGTATGTATTTAACTTATTAAGAAATTATCAAACTGGCCCGGTGTGATGTCTCATACCTGTAGTCCTAGCACTTTGGGAGACCAAGGTAGGAGGATTTCTTGATACCAGAAGTTTGAGACCAACCTGGCCAACATAGCAAGACTCTTTCTATATTAAGAAAAGGAAAAGAAACTATCAAACTGCTTTCCAAAGTGATGGTATCGTATTACATTTCTACCAGCTACATGTGACAGTTCGGGTGGCCAACCCTTAGTGTTGTCAGTCTTCTTAATTTTCTGCTTTTCTGTTCCTTTATGCATTCTTCTTTCTTTTTCTGGCTTTACTGTATTGGCTAGGCCCTCCAATAAAATGTTGACTAGAAGTGGCGACCTTTGACGTCCTTGTGGTTTTCCTGGTCTCCAGGAAAGGCTTGCATCCTTTTGCCATTAAGTATTCTGTTAGCTGTAGGTTTCTTATAGATGTTCTTTATCAGGTTGGAAGAGCTTCTTTCTCTTCCTAGTTTGCTAATTTTAAAATTTAGTCTGGTCATGATGAGTAATTTTCAAATGCATTTTCTGCATACGTTGGAATGATCATACCACTTTTCTTTATTCTGTTAATGTAGCAAATTCTATTGCCTTCAGAATGGTGGAACAACTTTGTATTACTGGGATCAATCTGTCTGCTCATCCCAGGAATACAAAGTTGCTTCACCATTCTAAAGTCTATGTAATTGACTTCTGGATTCAACTTGCTAATATTTGTTAACAATTTTTTTCCTGTTTTTTTTTTTTTTTTCCCCTACTACTTTGGGTTTACTTTTCTGTTCCCTTTCCAGCTTCTTAAGTTGTACTTAGATCATTGATGTATATATCTTTTTTTTTCTCATGTAAGCATTTAAATTTATACATTTTCCTCTAAGCACCAGATACTAAGCTATATCCTGCAAACCAGAGTTGTGTTTTCATTTTCATTCATTTCACAATATTTCCTGAAGTACCTTTTCACTTAGGATATATAAGGCCACAGCGAGAAAAAGCCAGTTAATACATAAAATTATAGTTCTTTTTCTTGAGGTCATTACAGAGCTGAGGTTACAATGCAAGTAGGTGAACTGCATTACAAAGTGTCACATGCCCCTCCAAGAAGAGACAGAATATCCAAAACTTTCACCTTTGGCAGAGAGGCAGAGGTAGTAACCATAAAAGTAGGTAAGAAGAAGACAACTGAAATCTTAACACATTCTTAAAGGCTGGGTATGGTATATAGTAATACCTTAGAATTCCTGGAAGTCCCAGGCACCAGGAGAGTCTGCACACACTGATTAGCTTATTTCTGCGTTACCTGGTACTTAGAAGAAGGATTTGGGGGCAGGGCAGGAGACCTGAGAGAGTCCCTTCATGTTGCAGAGTTTGAGAGCAGAGCAGAGGTATCCAGAGAAGCCCATCTGGGGTCTTGCATAAGTACCATGTTTTTATCAGCTGTCATGGGGGAAGAGACACAAAACTCATCCACATTCCAGAACCTTCTCTGAAATAAAGTGTAAGTCACCTGCTGGGGAAGGACAGGTAACCCTCCTCATTGCCCCTCCCAGGTTAAGGTTGGCTGCTGCTAGTGTAGAGGGGGTAGCAATCTTACCTCAAGCTTGTAATTGTTCTAGGTAAATGCCATCTACCACTATGAGACGGCCAGAGGATAAAACCTGATATCTTATTTCTTATTTGTTATAAAGGAAATGACTGATGCCATGTGGGATAACTGGCAGATCTGGCTGACTGTGATTTGGGGTCTTGTTGCAGGACATCCTGATGTGTGGTACACTTACTCAGCTGAGGCTACTGCCTGGTTCAAGCCAGAGTGTTAATATTTATTTTGAGAATTGCCTGTTGACATCATTTGTTAGTTTTATGTTTGAGATGTGCTTATTCTTTTGTGTATTTAGATGTACTTAGATTGTGAGGTACATATAAAGGATATTAATCTGTTACCATTTACATTGTAAATATATAGCCAGTTATGTCACTTGCCTTTTAATTTTGTACAAGATTTTGATGTTCCATAGGGAAGTTTTAAATTTTGAGAGAGACAAGTGTGTCCTTTTCCCCCTTCTTATTGTTTCTTATTTAGTTTTATGGAAAGTCCTGTTTCGACGATTGTGGTATAATTTACATGTTCTAAAATACACTGATCGTAAGTGTCGAGCATGGTGCATTTGCACACAGGTATGTATCCCGGTAACCACTACCATGATCAAGATACATAACTTTTTCACCACCCCAGAGGCTCTCTTGGGTCCCTTTGCATTTCATATTCACACACCTGTCCCCAAGAGTTAACCACTGTTTTGACTTTTAGCACCATAGCTGAGTTTTATCTGTTCCTGGCCTTCAGAGAAATAGAATCACATACTGTTCTTTTGTGTCAGCCTTCTTCCACTCTGAGATTTGGCTGTCTTATTTTATGTATGGTAGTTATTTTTTTTTTTTAATGTTTTACTTTATGGTATGCCATAGTGTAACATACCGCAGTTTGCATATTGGTTCTTCTGTTCATAGATACTTGGGTTGTTGGTAGTTTGTGGTTAATATGAGTAAAGCAGTAATGAATACTCTCGTACGCGTTCTTTGGTAAAATGCAGTTATTTCTTTTGGGTATGTGCATGGGGCAAATTACCATGTCATAGGGTAACATATATATTTAGCTTAATAGATAACTGTCAACAAGCTTGTCCAGAGTGGTTGAACCAATTTGCTCTCTGATAAAAGGCATGCATTTGTTGTTTTTCTCTTGTTGGAGAGGATCTTTTTTATATATGTTTTAGCAAAATGTCTCTCTTATCTTCCAGCTATAATATTCAGTGTGAGAAATACTATTTTGTGTAATGGAGTAACAAAACACAGCTCTGTGGAATATGACAGTAGGGCAAGGCTTAGTCCCCCAGCATATCCCACTATTTTTAAAACATTGCTGTTTCGCAGAGACAGTGATTCCATCTCAAGTACATCCCTTTAACAGCTTCATTTCAGCTCATGCAAATTCTTAAGATGGGGTACAGGTTGTTGTGAGGGGAAATTTTATGGTGGCTTTATTTAAGCATTCTGGCTTAGAGATAGAGGATACTTACTGTGCATAGGGTAATCATAATGTGTTGTCTCTTAGGTTCCTCTTTTACCTGGAAATCTGGAAATCACATCCTTAATGTACTTGAGACCCTCAAGACTATTGGATCTTCTGATGACTCCTATAAGGAAAGCTGTTCTTGTGCCCACATCATTTGTACTTGGCTTGATGAGTGAATTGGTGTGATTGGAGAGAATTGTTTAGAAAATGGCTTTGCCACAGGGAAGGGGGTTTGGATATCACCTGTGGGATTGTTCAAATGCTTAGAAAGTTTTCAAAATCAAATCATACAAGGAGCATAGGATCCTCCAAAGATGGTGCCACCGTCTGATAGTTACTGACATGGAGGTTTGATCACACTGACTTAGATGTTTGTAATCGTTTGGCTCCACCAGGGGTGTCAATCCCCAGTTTCTTATTTTGCTAAGTGGCTTCTCTGCTTTTAGCCCACCCTATGTGCATCGACATTCTGTGTGGAAATTTCTCATTTTCCTCTTTCTTGCTCTTGGATGTGCTGGCTTTGGCTGCCTCCTCCGTATCAGGTGAGGTGTCAGGAAAGCAAGAAAGAGCCAACTCCCCTGTTGCCGCTTCATCCTCCTTCTGCCTAGCCCGGAACACAAATGCTGTGGCATGCCCCCGATTCCTGATTATGGATCCAAACTATCTATTCTTTTCTGGTTTAGAGGCCTTAATTTCTGGCGAAATGTCCTACTATAATAGAGTAACTGTATTTGGTCTTTCAACGTATTTTCAGAACTTTAGTGCCCATCACCACATAAAAGGGGACCCCACTTTGGAACCTTTGGGAGGGAGGTTCTGAAGGCACTGGAGTCATGACTTTTTAGTGGGGCTGCAGGAAGAAATGCCAACCTGGAAGGACACAAGAACACAAGAAGCAATTGACTGTGTTCTTTTTTACAGCCTTCCAAAGAACACTATGTGTGTGGGTTTGATCTAGCAGGCTGTGGATTTAAATCCCATACCTACCATGTGCCAGGCCCTGTGCTAGTATATTCCACACATAGAGACTTCTTGTATTGCAGCAAACGTATATATCTATGAGCATATATTAAAATTAACAAAGCAAAATGAAATAAATCCCACAGGCTTGCAGGCCACTTTAGATTACTGTTCCATCTTCCTTTCAGATAGGAATCTGATAGCATCTTTAAGTCACAATGGTTTGAATGCTCACAGATCTGTTTATTGCTTTATTTATTTATTATTTATTATTTTATTTTTGAGACAGAATCTTGCTCTGTCACCAAGGCTGGAGTGCAGTGGCATGACCTTAGCTCACTGCAACCCCCACCTTCCAGGTTCAAGTGATTCTTCTGACTCAGCCTCCTGAGTAGCTAGGGCTACAGGCATGTACCACTATGCCCAGTGAATTTTTTTTTTTTTTGTATTTTTTAAGTAGAGATGGGGTTTCACCATGTTGATCACGCTGTTGTCAAATTCCTGACCTCAAATGATCCACCCACCTTGGCCTCCCAAAGTGCTGGGATTATAGGCGTGAGCTACCGTGCCCAGCCTGCTTTATTCTTTTCTATGTTTTA
Source organism: Callimico goeldii (assembly GCA_963573925.1). Taxonomy (NCBI): domain Eukaryota; kingdom Metazoa; phylum Chordata; class Mammalia; order Primates; family Cebidae; genus Callimico; species Callimico goeldii. Next base: position 22,370 of record CAUYOR010022257.1, read on the forward strand.
GCTCAGTGTTTCTTAAACCTTAGTGTACGTAAATTACGCCATAAGATTGTGTATATAAGACCAGGTATCCCAAACTTTAAGGGTGAGGTAAGAGAAATTTATAGAAATTTTGAGCAGAGTTGAGTACTTTCTTCCTTTGCTATGTGTCAGTACTCAGGTTAATAGTTTGCCCACTCACCTGCCTCCCCATCCCCCTTGCCACACACATAAATTTAGATCGGACTTTATGTTGGAGGATTGACTTAGCCCTTGGCTTATTTTGGTCTCCTTCATTGTTTCCACAGTTCTAGCACAAGCGTTCCTGCATTCGTGCAGTTTCAGTTTAAGAAGACGTAAGGTATATATTCAATGAAAAATAAAAGATAATCAGAATAAAAATCAGATAAAAATTAAGGAAAGGTGAGGTGATGCACACCTATCTTGTTTATGTAGTAGCTGAATGAGGCTTTACAGATTGTTGGATGGATAGATGGTTAGCTCATGGATTCATTTACAAACGTATGCTCAATCTTTCATATGTACCTGTTACTATGCATAGGGGAAACATCTGTTAATAAGATCAATCTGGGCCCTGCTTTTGCCTCTTGCCTAGTTCTAGAGTATAATGAGTGCTTTATGGGTGCTATGAGAATGTCTTAAGTAGGACACCTGATCTAGTCTGGACCAGTTAATGGCATTTTCCTGAGGGTATATTGTTGAGTCTGAGTTCTGTTTTATGATTAGTAACTGACTAGGTGAAAAGGGGGTACAGGGAAGGCCCAGCAGCCCAGGCAGAGACATCATGCATAAGAAGGCCTTGGGGATAAGGCCCGTGTAGATAAAGCACCAAGGAGGGCACAGTGGCTGGAAATGAGCCAGTGCATGTAGGGCCTCAAAGACCATGGAAGGATGTTTTCCCTCATCCTAAATGCAGCAGAAAATCATTGAAGGTTTTAAACAGAAACACTTTGGTTGATCTGTTTTTTTAATGTTGCCTCTGGCTTCTCCGGAGAGTGGATCATGGTGGGAAGTAAAAAGAGGTTGAACAGATGAGTCAGGGTATTACAGTTGTCCAGGTGAAAAGTAATAGTAGCTTGGAGAAATAGATTGAATAAATATTTAGAAGGGCAAATTCACAAGGTAGGATTGGCTGCTAGCTCCTGGAGAGAAAGGAGGTACCAGGAAGAATCCACAGATTTCTGACACAACCACCTGGATGTATAGTGACCTCACTGACTAAGCTTGGGAACCCAGTAGGAGGATAGGCTTTGGGGGCTGGTGCTTCAGTCTGGGGGCTAGATTGCAGGTCATACAGAGTGCCTGAGATATAGCTACGTGGAGATACTGAGTGGAGATTGGAGCATACGGACCAGGAGCTAGAGGACCTGTCTGGGTTAGAGAAATTTCAGATGGAATTGGGAAAAAGCCAAAAAAAAAAAAAAAAAACAACCAAACAAAAAAACCTGTTCTGGTTCAGCAGCTTTATGAGTCTTAAAATTTTATTGGCATGTCCAATAAACAGAAGTCTGTAAACACCACAGATTATGCTAATAAATCCTTTTCTTCCTAAATTTTTAAATGAAGTATCATACATGACAGCAGCAGTGAAGGAAAGTGAGAGGATAGAAGCCTTAAAACAAGGGACTCTGCAGCACCATCTCAAGAGAAGCAGCCAGTGAACGTGAGCCCCAGCTCTTTCTTGTCTCTCATTTTCCCAGTTAGTGCCTCTCTTACATGGACTAAATACCAAGACTTAGGGAATATTGAGTAGCCTGCCCAAGGTCTTTGGCAGATCTGGATTCTAACGAGAATCTGTTTGGCTTCATAGCTTTTGCCCTTTCCACTCACCCTGTTGCAGTCCAGCAAGCAGTTAAACCAAAATAATAATCTGTAGTCAAAATCATTTTTTGAAGCATCTTTGGCCCCACACAAATGTGAAATATTCTTTATTTCAGCATCACACCTCTGAATGCCCCTGTCTGTGCCTTGTACCTTGGTTACCTCAGCTAACAAAACTTAAAGCCTTTGGAACCTTAGAATGGTAAACTGTTAAGGTTGGAAGGGACTTGGGAAATCTTGGTGTCTAACAATTTTCCTTTGTAGATCAAGAAATAAAGATATCAAGGTCACAGATCCTATTAATAGGAAAAGCAAACTATAGCCCAAATACCAAATTCCCTGTTCTTTTCTGTACCAATGTACACTGCTCTCCTCATCTTTTGACTCTCTTTTAGCCTTCACATTTAATTGCCAAAGCTTTACCAGCTGTTCTTCCAAAATGCCTCTCATGCTGGTTTCCTATCTCCAAATTTTAATCCTTCTAACCCAGCTCAATCTCTCATCTCCCAGGCACTCACACTGTGGCAGGAACCTCCTGACTGGTCTTTTCCTAAACCACCACCTTGCCTGTGTCCTTTTCTAGTTCACATGGGCTTTGACTTTTCCTGGGGCCTCCTGTTTTATGTCACAGCTCTTCAGGCTGGTGTTCCTGGTCCAGGCTACACAGTCCCTTTCTGCGTGCCTCACTAGTGCTGTCCCCACCTGCCAGCTAGCTTTCATGAGTAACTGTTTCCTAGTGGATTTTCCTTTTCTAGGCTTTTCTATTTGTGTGCCTTTCTGCCAGAAGACCTTACTCCTCACCTTCACCTTTCAAAACACTATCCAGTTTTCAAAACCGGGCAGGCAACTTCTATGATATGAATGACACTCCTTCCTGAAGCCTCCTCTTAATTTGAGTATTATGCCCTATTTGCTAAGCTTCCACCATGGTACCTTGAATCTTGTAGGAAGTCTGTAAATGTTTGTCAGATAAATGCTTTGTTACTCTTTTTTTCTTCCAAGTTGTATTTTCTTAAAAGGACAATAAACTCATTTCAGTCATTTGGACTTTTAGACTGTAAATGTCTTTGGATTTTCCCGATATGTTTGTATTTGTGTCTGGTTTCTGCATTACTTTTGACATCATTTCTGGATCCTGCGAGAAAGCTTTGTAGAGAAGTGTGCTTGACTTGAAAACTGAAATCGAGTCATTGAGAATTAGTTACTTTGGAAGTAATGTATTTGCATAATTCTATTTAAGTTGTTTCTTATGTATAATATACTTAGGTACTTATTAAGTACTTCTCTGTACAGTATAAGATGTGTGTATGTGCAGGTTAACTGTAATCACACTGTAGGATGTACCTACATGTGTCTGAAGTATCCAGCAGTAATGGTTTACATTTGAAGGACTGTGATCAAGAGTCCACATTACAGAGGTGGTCATAGCAAGGACTTCAAATATTAACCATCTGGGCCTGTACAAAAGGATTTATCAGTTAACATAAAGTACCTTTGTGGGTCCTTTGCCCCACCAGGATTCTGTTGCCTGAAGGTTAGTCATAGAACATTTTTTCATTGGCCTTAGACTGCCTAAAACAGCAGGGAATAGAGACATTACTAAGCTTAAAAATTTAGTTTCTTCAACCCTTTTCTGTGGCTGATAATAAATGTTCTTTGTAAATTTCCTGAGGCTTCTTTTTGTTGCAAATATCATTTGTTTGGAAAGTACTGGGGAAAAGATCTATATCCTTTACCCCTTCCCTACCTCATGTTTGTTGGCCCTGCCAGTATTTTTTTTTTTTTTGAGATGGAGTTTCGCTCTTGTTACCCAGGCTGGAGTGCAATGGCGCGATCTCTGCTCACCGCAACCTCCGCCTCCTGGGTTCAGGCAATTCTCCTGCCTCAGCCTCCTGAGTAGCTGGGATTACAGGCACGCGCCACCATGCCCAGCTAATTTTTTGTATTTTTAGTAGAGATGGGGTTTCACCATGTTGACCATGATGGTCTCGATCTGTTGACCTCGTGATCCACCCGCCTCAGCCTCCCAAAGTGCTGGGATTACAGGCTTGAGCCACCGCGCCCGGCCCTGCTTTTTCTTTAATTATATGAGGGAAATTCAGAGGACCAGGTATCAGTATGAATACTGGTGCACATATTCTGGAGAATAATTTCAAAAACCCACTTTATGCCTTAAGTAACCTGAAATTGAACAAAAAGGGATACAACATGCTCTTTACTGTGTTACAAATATGAAGAAACTAAAATAACCCAAAAGGTCTATTTTAAAGAAATGGTAAACACTTATTCTGTTTGAGAGGTCAAAACTTTTTCTGTAAATGGCCAGATAGTAAATATCAGGTTTTGAGAGCTACAGGCAGCTTCTATCACATTCTCTTTCTTTTCTCCCTCCAATCCTTTAAAAATGTAAAGATTATTCTTAGGGGCTGCAGGCTGGATCTGGCCCAAGAGCCAGTTTGCCAAGCCGATTTGCATCTTAATCAATGGGAAGTGCCGCAGATACAGGGAGCCATTAAAAAATTATATTTTCAAATGTTTCACAAAACAGGAACATGCTCAATGTATTAAAAGTAGGATATAAAAATACACGTAAGATGTATTTAGAGATACACGCACACACATATTTAAAGAACGGGAAAACCTGCATTAAACTGAATCCTGGCACTGTGGTGGCAGAAGCGCAGGTGATTCTATGCCTTTGTTCCCGACTTTCTCTTCCAAGAGGGTATGCCTTTGGCCTCCCACCCACTTTGTCTTGCCGTCAGTCATTTCAGTCCCCTCACCCCTCACCCCTTCACTTCCCTTCTTACCCAGACTAAGCGTCATAGTTCACCACTATTCTCATGGGATTAGTCTGTGCTCAGTTCTCTCGCCCCTCTCTTACAAAACCTCAGTCTTGTTAAAATCCCAGGCTCTGCCCAAGGTGGAAAACCACATTCTCTGGGTTTGGATTTGCCTCCACTGCCTGAAGTTTTCCTGCCAGAAGCATGGTTCCCTCACACAACGCAGAGCCAGTCTAGGCTGCTGTCTCTGGCAAGGCCTCCTCGCAAGGCTGGCCCTTGGTTGGCTTCTGGAAACTCAGTTTCTAAGAAGTGTCCTGTGCTGATGAGGCTGGGCAGAAAACTCAGCCCTACCAGGGTACGACAGGAGTTAGAGAGAACACCTGCCTGCTTTCTGGGAGTCTGGAACCTGAGTAGGTGCGAAGCAGAGGATTCCCAAGCAACCAGCCCCTATAAAAATTACGGGCACTCCAGACAGAAATACTGCCCGTAGGTTACTGAGAGTCCCTGCATCCCTCACAGGAGGAAGAAAGCTTGCGAAGCCTGCGCATGGATTTCTCCAGTCTAGCATGTCTTTTTTTGTACTCATCTGTATCTCCATCCTCATTCACTACAATACATCTTACTTGGAACAGAGGAGACAGGCAGCTGCCACAGAGGGCAGCCCCCAAGGCTCAATCCATTGCACCCTGTAGGGATTCACTCAAGACAGCAGCAAAAATATTAAGAGATAGTTACAGGTTATGGCAACAAACCTCCTTGGAAGGCTGAGAGGTTTGCATTAGTTTCAGCAGTTTTGGCTGAAGGCAGCCAGTTCTTGCCTTCCAGCATTAAGACATAAGGTGAAGATGAAGGATATCAGAAGCCCCCCAGCTAAGTCTGTTTACCCCACACTCCTTTATCTCCATTGTTGGTTTACTCACGTAAACTTTGTGCCAGATAACTCTCTCAAGAGGACGTTAACAGTGTTTGTTCTAAGTCCCAAAATCAAACCTTTTATCATTGATAAAACCACTCTTTTAACCATGTCAATTATCCACTAGCATGTTGACTTAAAACCTGTCATTAAATCTATACTGAATAAATGCAAAGAACGGCTAGTGAAGAGTCAATAGCTGCAATCACCCTGAGAGCAACTGACAACCTCCCCAGCCCACTCATTCACTAGACTCAGTGTGTAAATGTATTTTATTTATCCATCACAAAGTCGGAGTTTACAAGACAAACCTCCACAAGTAGTAATCAACTTCTCAAATAGTGAACCCTGGTGATCAACACCAGAGCACACAGACTCAGCTCCACTGAGCCGCCGGCAGAGGGGAGAAGGCTGTGGGACAGACATGGGAAGAAAGGAAGCTGCAAAAGTGAACTCAGTCTCCTGATTCGCCACAGAAGCGAGGGCTTCAGGAACGCTGTGGCGGCTTGTTTCTTCGCCCCTTACTTTATATGAAAAGCATCTGCGGCGACCAACTCAAGACTATGAGCACTGCATAGTGACACGGTGGCTGCCCTGTCCCACGTAGGGATGCTGACCATCCTCTGCTTTCCACCTGGCCCTTAATCTCCTCTCTACCTTTCCTCCAAGGTGCTCTGTGCCCAGAGGCTGGCCCCTTGCATTCAAGGGGCGCCAATGCCCTCTGACTTCAAGTGCCGTTGGGAGGAGGAACCATCCAAGGCCCAACAGCCCCCTCGGGCTCCATCTGATGCTGGACGGCCTCTTCCACAGCCGCAGCTGCAGCCGCAGCCCTGGACTCCAAAACCCAGCGCCCCCACAACTGCCAGTTTCCCACTGTGGATGGCCTGGGTGTCTCACCACCCTGTTGATTCCCTCAACCCTGCCCTGCTCTTCATAAATGGCTCCTTTTCTAAACTCTCTACTGCTCTCTGGTCAAATGTACCATCTATTTCCTACCAGGAACCTGATAGCTGCAGCTAAAACTGAACTTTGGGAAAATGGAAATGTGGCAAATTCACAGTTATGCCGATCGGGAGTGCACAACAGCGCCTTCTGGTGGCTTTCCGATGAAATGCAAGTGGCTTGTATGGTGTGGCAGGTTCCCTGGTTTAGTCACGCACAGCATGGTGTTGCAGTCAACGACAGGTCACATACACACGTGGCCCATGGGATTCTAATGGAGCTGAAAACTTCCTATCGCAGCAGCTGTCACAGCACCGTAGCTCCACGCATGACTCCACGTTTGTGGTGATGCGGCATAAACAAACCGCCTGCACTGCCAGTCATGAGTCAGCACACACGGTTACGTACAGTACAGAAGACTTGACGTTACCATCAATGGCCATGTTACCGGCTTGGGGATTTTACTGTGAATTTTAGAGTACACATCTTACTTATTTTAAAAAGTTAACTGCAAAACAGCCTCAGGCAGGGCCTTCAGGAGGCATCCAGAAGAAGGCATCACTGCCACAGGAGGTGACAGCTCCATGCACGTCACTGCCTGTGTAGGCCCTCCAGTGACACAGATGTGGAAGTGGAAGACGGATGCTCCTGAACCCGTGCAGGCCGAGGCCACTGTGTTTGTACTTAATTAACAACAACAAAAGAAGTTTAAAAAGTAATAATACATAATTTCAAAAATCAGAAAATACTTCTAGAATAAGGATATTAAAAAAAATGTAAGTTTATATCGTAAGAAAGTTTTTTTTTTTTTGAGACAGTTTCGCTCTTGTTACCCAGGCTGGAGTGCAATGGCTCGATCTCGGCTCACCGCAACCTCCGCCTCCTGGGTTCAGGCAATTCTCCTGCCTCAGCCTCCTGTAGGACAGTTTTAGTAAGCTAAGGTTAATTTCTTACTGAAGAAAACTTTTTATTCAAGTGTCGTGTGGCCTAATTGTCCAATGTTTCGAGTCAACTGTAGGTACAGTAATGTCCTAGACCTTCACGTTCACCCTCCACTCACCCACTCACCCACCCACTCACCCACCCACTCACTCCTCACCCACTCACCCACTCTTCACCCACCCACTCACTCTTCATCCACCCACTCTTCATCCATCCACTCACTTTTCATCCACCCACTCACCCACCCACTCACTCACTCCTGACCCACTCACTGACTCACTCCTCACCCACCCACCAACCTACTCACTCACCCACCCAGTCACTCACTCCACCCATCCACTCACCAACCCACTCACCCACTCGCTACTCACTCATCTACCCACTCACCCACCCACTCACTTCTCATCCACCCACCCACCCACTCACTCACTCCTCACCCAGAGCAACTTCCAGTCCCGCCAGCTCCACTCATGGTACATGCCCTAGACAGGTGGACCATTTTTTAAATGTTTAGATACACAAATCCTTACCACTGTGTTATGACTGTGGACAGTACTCAGTCCTGTGCCAGGCTGAGCAGGTTTGTAGCCCAGGAGCAACAGGCTCCACTGTCCAGCCTGGCTGTGCAGCTCAGAGCTTCTACGCTCCTGTAAATCCACACTGTCATGTTTTCACCACAATGACATCACCTAACGACACCTTTTCTGGAACACGTCCCTGTCGTCAACAACGCAGAACTACAATACAAAGCAGTGCGAAGCCCCGCGGCGCTCTGCCCTGCAAGGCTGGTGGGCACGTCACTCACTCGCACCAAGGGGCGTGGCACACTGGGAATCTGGGTTTTTACGCATGCACAGAAAAACAGGGACAGCGTCTTAAATCACGCGTGTCCTTAGGAGGTGGGTTCAACGTCACTGCAGATTTCCATAATGTGTGAATTAAAGATAATTTAATGTAAATTATTCCTGAAATCAGAAAAAACTATGTAAAAAATAAAAAAAAAAAAAGCTTAGGATTAAAGAACAAAAATATTAATATTAATAGAGAAATGTAAGAATGCCACGAATCTACAGAGTATAATAATATACCATAAACAGTATCATAACACAGTCCCGAAAACTTTAGTGCTTATGATAGACACTGTTCTGAGCCTTTCAAATCAGTCCCACAACAGTCCTATGAGGTGGCTTCTATTTTCTCCCTGCCTTACAACAAGGGGACAGAGGCTCAGGGACGTTAGGCCCTTGTCCTGGGGCACAGCAACAGGTGACTGTCTGAGTCCCTCTCAAGGGGTCCCTCTGACCTGGTTATGAAATGATGAGTCTCTGGTATTACAATCATCATTTTCTTCTTAGAAATATACATTCATTTTCCACTCTTGGTCTCCATCCCCTACGCATCCCTGTCCTCAAGTTAAAATTACCGGAATAAACCAATGTTTGATGGCCCTTGCCACGCTTCGCAGCAAAGCACAAACTGACTTTGCCATAAAAATGGCTGCACAGGATGGTCAGCTGACTGTAATGGCCTGAAGAAACTTCTACATTCAGACATCTCAGAGGACTGCTTTCATTTCTGGTCGGTCACCCCACCAGTCAGCAAACTCAGTCTTCAGGTTGAAACGCGCCATCCATTTGGAGTAGGCACTGTAACCTTTGGCCACTGTCCCCAGGATGCAAAATATTTATTCGGAGTCCAAAAGTAGTGCCTTGTGCTTTACATACTCCTAGTAACAGCTCAGAAAGACCGGGAAGGCCGGCACGGTGGCTCATGCCTGTAATCCCAGCACTTTGGGAGGCCCAGGTGGGTGGATCACTAGAGGTCGCGAGTTTGAGATCAGCCTGGTCAACATGGCAAAATCCCATCTCTACTAAAAATACCAAAAATTAGCCAGGCATGGTGGCAGGCGACTGTAATCCCAGCTACTCGGGAGGCTGAGGCAGGAGAATGGCTTGAACCCAGCAGGCAGAGGTTGCAGTGAGCTGAGATTGCGCCACTACACTCCAGTCTGGGCCACAAAAGCGAAACTCCGTCTCAAAAACAAAACAATAAAAAGAAAGACAAGGAAAGTGAGGTATTTTTTTTAACTTTCTAATGGAAGATTTGCTAGATTCCTGTAAAAAGACTTTCTAGAGAGCCAATCACTTCAGTGAGCTACTTTTAGAATAATACCATTTTATACAGTAGTGAATATGTGGAACATAATAGATGAAATTTACATTTGTTTTTTCCTTCAATACATGTAGCCTAGACTCTGCTTCACCATAATCCTACATATGAAGGCTCAGGAAGATAACGTGACTTGTCCCAAGTCACACAGCCAGCTAAGGGCTGACCTGACCCTTTCCGTCTCCTCAGTCTGACATGAGGACCCCACACTGTGTCTGCCTCACTCGCCCTTCAGTAACCATTCCGCTAAGCAGAAAACTGGTTTTGCAAATATGATTTTAACAGTGTGGCAGGAATTAACAAACTAAGTAGAATGACTCTTTTTTTTTAATGTAAATTTATTTTGTGCTTATTATTGCTGTACTAAAAACATCAAAAAGAAGTAGACTTATTTTGAGAGACAGGGTCTCTGTTGCCCAGGCTGGAGTATAGTGGCATGAACACAGCTCACTGCAGCCTCAACCTCCTGGGTTCCAGTGAGCCTCCTGCCTCAGCCTCCCAAGTAGCTGGGAGTACAGGCATGCGCCACCATATCCAGATAATTTTTACACTTTTTGTAGAGATGGGGTGTCTCACTATATTGCCAAGGCTGGTCTCGAACTCCGGGGCTCCAGCAGTCCTCCCATTTGAGCTTCTCAAAGTGCTGGGGTTACAGGCATGAACCCCAGCGGGCCAGCAGTAAACTTACTACACATTCTGTTCATATTTGGATCAGTAAACCTTTAGTGACATGTGAAGTGAGCCAGCTGTCCTTCTGGTCATCCTACAAGACTACTGTATCCTCACTTCCCATCAGGTTGAGAAAGAAGGGTCAGTCCTGCCCACACAGTAAGCACCAACGGCCCAGGGACGCCATCATCACAGGACCAAGAATAGAGCTGCTGTCGGCAGGCACCAACTGCCTAACTCTTCCAAACACTGAGAGGGCAAGTCGAGTGCCCAGGCCATCCTTATGCCTCCTGGCCCTCGAGAGGCAAGGTGTGGGTGCGGGCTGTGCACAGTACCCTGGGCAGAGGCAGGAAGCAGCACAGGGCAGGTTCAGGCCGAGGGCTCAAGATCTAACACAGAAAGCAGATCCCAAAAGAGCTACTCATGTTTCCTACATTTTCACAAGTCAAAGACCCTCAAATTACTCGAATCTCGATTTATAAATAATCAGAATTATGATACAACAGCATTTTTCACTACAAAATCATCTCTGAATTTTGTAGAATTTATAGCCCTAAAAGAAATCAAAGTCCCTCACTCCAGACCCATCTCCTGAGTGCACACTGGATGTGAAGCCCATACCAGGCACTGGGTGTTGCAGTGACGGGAAGCAGCAGGGGCAGGTGGGGGAGGAGAAACCCGAGCAGGATGAGATCCCCCCAGAGGGGCAGCGAGCCCCAGCCAGGACAGAAGAGGCACAGCTGCGCATCACCGGTGGGAAGGCCAGTGTACAGAGACACCACAAGAGGCCACCTGGGTGATGTCTGTTGGGTGTGCAGGGGAAAAGGTCTGGGCTAGGACATCCACACTATCCACAGCTGTGTGACTAGATATGTCCTCATGAAATCAGTTCGACGGATGAGAACCTGCCAGGGGTCACTGTGCCTGCCAGAGTCCGGTAGCAGGTGGAAGGAACAGCAAAGGGGAGCCCGGCCCCAGAGGGCAGCTAAATCCTCTTCTCTGACACTGTATCCTCTGAGGGAGGGTGGGGGCATGGAAGCAGGAGAAGGCATGGGGCAGAGCGGCAGCAATGCTGCTTCCAGGGCCAGGGAGCAGCATGAAGACAGACAAGGGTCTGCTCCGTCTGGAACTGCAAGGGCCTCTTTTGGCAGGAGCGGTTTCAGTAGTGATGCAGATGAAGGCAGCTTTTTTTTTCAACTTACTGAATCTGTACAGTTTTCGTTTTTCATTCAATAGATACCAAAGAATCCACACAATAGCTGAATGGATTTAAGTCACATCATATCACTTCTCTGCTTCAAACCCCCAAAGAGCATCTCATCAGAAAAAAGTCCCACCAAAGGCGCCATGACCTACCCACCTTCTGCCACGGCCTCCCTCCTAGTCCTGCCCACTTCCGCCATGGCCGCCCCTCACCCCACGCACTCCGGCCACACTGGCTTGGCTGCTGCGCACACCTTTCCCCCAGGCTCCTGCCTTAGAGCCTCTGCGCCTGCTGAGCCCCTGCCCACTGCTCACCCCACAGCACACAGTCCTGAGAGGCCCTCCGCCATCCCTGGCTACTCACCACCCTGTTACAAAGGATTACTTCTCTCTCTGGCCTTTGTGACTGACAGCTGCATCTGTTTGTTTACTCTGCCCGCCCCCCGACTAAAATACATTTCCAAAGACATCAAGAACTTCATCTGACACTATATCCCTTAAATCTGGAACAGTGACAGACACAGTGGAAGCAAGACACCTGTCAAACAACAGCGCTCAATAAATGAGTATCAGACCAGAGGATTCAAGAGCTGTTTAGAAGGAAGAAGTGCACTGAGTACCGGCTGCTGCTGACAGCTAAGCTGAAACATAGTTATTTCAAAATGCCCTCCGTTTCCCCGTCCTGCAAGCAGAGCGCGCACGCGAGCAGCCCCGCCGGGTGTACTCACAGCAATCGCAGGTGGTGAAAAGTGCGATCATCCTGCTTCAGCCACGGCCCTTTCTCGAACTTAACGTATTCAATGTCCTCTATCACCTAAGACAGGAAAAAGCCCAATTTAAACAGAACCCCATTTTAGACATTTAAAGGAAATAACTTTTTTTTGAGACGGTCTGGCTCTATCATCCAGGCGCGGTCACAGCACACTGCAGCCTCAACCTCCGGGGCTCGAGCAACCCTCCCACCTCAGCCTCCCGAGCGGCTGGGACGACAGGCACACGCCACCACACCTGGCTCATGTCTGTAATTTTAGTGGAGACGGGGTCTTGCCACGCTGCCCAGGCTGCCCTCAAACTCCTGGGCTCAGGCGATCCTGCTGCCTCAGCCTCCCAAGGTGGCGAGATTATAGGCGTGAACCACCATGCTGGGCCAAGAAGTGACATTTTAACACATTATAAGCTACAAATATTTGGCAGGAAGAATCACACCATGACAGTCACGATGAAAGAGAAGCTGGCCGACCCGTAATGAAATGGGGGGTTGTGTGTTGCATCTCAATATGGCCTTGCCTGGCTTACACTCGGGGATCTGGAAGTAGCACAAAGACACCCTGAGGCTGGGGGCTGGGGAAAAAGACAGGAGGACAATGGAGACTCCAGGAGAAAAATCAGCCTTCAGCACGGGCCACGCAGTTCTTCCCAAGTTTAACCTAAAAGGCAAAACCCAGCCCCTCAAAGTGACCAAAGAATGAGACACAAATCCATTTCCCAGAGAGACCTAATGAACTAGGCGCCCAACCCCAAGTCTGACTGCCTATAGTCTGACCTTCCGGAGGAGCCGCCTTTCCATGCGCATTCTCTCCTCAAAACAGGCCAGACTCAGGAATCCTCTTCAGTTTTGAGAATTTGAGCAGATTCAAAAATGAACTCAAATAACAGAGTGTTGGAGACAAATGTACTACTCTTCTTCTAGGATACACACCACCTAACATTCTCTCGAAATTATAAAAATACTCTACAAGCAGAAACAGAAGGCCAAGGAGAAATGAAATGTAATTTAATCAGTCCAAGTAGAATAAACCAAGGTCTCAAAAGAACTCTTACAACTGGTGGTAGGAGAGGCCAGCGAGAATGCAGGGCTTCCATCTGCAAGAAGAACGCTACTGTGTGTGCAGAAAAGCTCAGTTACCCTCCCTCTCACCCTCCCGTGCTGAGGGGCTTCCACCCAAGCCGCCAACTCCTCAAAGCTGCTCTGTTCCACGGCACCACTCACTCTTCAAGATCGGATCCTAAAACCCATATTTTCTTCTAGAATGGTTATACCTTTAGTAATTTATGCTTAATATATAAAATATAAAATACAAAACGTGTTTTTTAACAAATGGATGCTCAGTTGCCTCGGTACCATTAGAAAAAACTTTCCTCTACTTCATTTCTGTGATTATCCGTTAAGGAACTAGCTTTGCCAAATGGAAGACACTCACACACAGGTGCACACACATTTCTGGACTCCTGCTTTGCTCCATCAAGCTCTTTATTAATTCTTGCCTTAACACCATGATGCTCTCCTTAGGATAATCCTAGAGTTTGTTCTGTATGTGAGAGGGCGAACGTTCTTTCATTATTCTTCTTCAGATGTTTTAATGTTTGTCTATTATTCATAAAGTTCTCTGAAAATGACACCAATATTTACTAGACTTTCACAGAATATACTAATTTAGGGAAAACTTATCTTTACATGTAAACCCTTCCCATGAACTAATCCACCTTTCAGTCTTCCATTTCCTTAATAAAAATGTTGGAGCAGATGACCCAAGATTCTTTCACAGCTATAATTTTCGGAACATGGAAACCGAATCACTTAAAAGAAAATCAAAATCTCGTGGCCAGGGAAGTGTGACGATGGGTTTGGTGCTTTCAGGTGACAAAATACTGATGTTTGTTAGGATCAGTGGGAATCTAACTGATGATCTGATTTGCAGGAACCTTATACATGAATCGAACGTAGGAATGACTGTCAACTCTCCAACCCTTTTCTTACCTTCACTGAATCCTGGGCCTCCCTTGCAGAATACTGTAAAATCTCACATTTCTCACTGTAAGAAAAAACAAGATCAAACTCAGTGCAGACTTCTCCAGGCCGAGGTTAAATGTACAAACGAATACACACCACCAAAGTTTCCGCTCGGATATTAAAACCTCACCTTCTCTGCACTGGGTGTTGTGCTGGGCATGTGAGGGCTCACGAGAGCTTACCTGGTTCAGGACGACATGTTAAAAGAAGCCAAAATGTACTCATGGCTGGCTTGACAGTGACAACAGCAGGTCCACCACTAACTGCAGTGCCCGCAGCAGGAAAGGACGACTATGCACAGGGCCTAACTGAGCAGAGGCACAGTGGGCATCTTTATTCCAGAGTACCCTCCACACATTAGGATGTAAACATAGAGGGTAAATAAACACTCCAAGAATTGACAAGCTATTTATTCTCAGACTGAAATCACCATCTGACCCCTATGGTGGTGCCAAATAAACTTCACCAACTCTGCCGACCATCTTCAACAGACCACTAAGCATAGGTAAAGTACTTGTATTATATAAAGCCTCACCATTACTGACTCACATCACTTCCAAAGTGTAGGAAAAATAAAAACGTCTTTAAGCTCTGGAATCACTCGGTAACACACGTGTTCCACACAATTCACAGAGTCCAACAGCTGATGACAGCTTCCTACTACCCAGAGATCACCGTGAGTGGTCAGAGACTGCAAGCAGAGTGAACGCTGAATGCATGGTGAGGAAAGTAACCTCCTGCATTTGCCACTGGGGCAGGCAAGAAGGTCATGCTAATTCCAGGACTTGCTCTGCTGCTTCCTGAATCGTGTGTAGCTACACATTGTTATCAGGAAGAGAAAGGCACAAAGCGACAAAGGAGAATACTTCCCTCTGCAAGTCACAGAAGTGAATATTCAAGTGAAGTGTGTAGGAGACAGAGGTTTGAAACACCCCATGAACACGGCTGGCATGGAAACATCATTTTTCTCACACAGCAACATGAAAGGTCACAAATTATTTGACATATCTGTCACAAGAGTGGGCATCAGAGAACAGGACGATGTGACAGGTACGTTCAGCACACATAACTGAACGGACCTTAGCTAAAATCAGGAGGAAGGTGCTGTGTGGGGTATGGAAGCGGGGGGGTCAATGAGCTCCAGACCCCAAACCAGCTGCTGAGGGCAACCTGGAGAGTCCATCTTCTGTCTTCTGAGTGCCTCCATTCAGCATGCTAAAGGCCTCAGCAACAGATAAAACCGCTTCTGTCCAGTCACAGCTGCCTCCCATGCCTACTGCCTTGTGAAGGGAGGGCTGAAATAAGCACGTATCAAGGGTGGGTGCAGGGATCTGGAGGAAACCCCCATAAAGGGCTGGGCCAGTAGTTCACGTGTAACCTTAATGGCAGCTATTCCTACAGGTCGCTCTAGGCCAAGGAGAGCCACAAACTGTATTCCTGAACCCACAAGCTACTCTCCTATTCAGAGCCATCCCAGCTCCTCACCCCCTTAGAACAATCTGAAACAACGGACAGTTACAAAGTCACAGTTTGATCTTGGTCTAGAATTCAACTCTTAAAATGCGGCATACTCCTCGTCTCTGAAGTCTCAGATGAGACGGTTCCTTCTCAGAAAGGCCTTCCCCACCCTGTCTTGTGTGCCTCGGTGTCTCGGCAAACACTGACACTAGGAGCTAGCACTGTTGGAGCTGAGTACATAAATATTTGCTGAACAAAGGAATGGCCAAAGTTTGTGAAACTAAGTGACACTCACACTCACTAACACATTCATAATTAAGGTAGTGGGGATAAAGACACGTACTCCTAGGGTCTGGGTCATAAATACTGACAAAGCCAGAAAGTACAGACTCCTATGAGAGTTAGCTCGCTGTGCCTCTTAAAATCCCACAATAGGAATACTTTAGAAAAGGCTGCAATGCTCTTCATGCATTCATAGCAACACACACAGAAACAGTGAGCATCACCATCTATCAGCATGAGAGAGGGGCTAACACGGGAGGAGCCGCGCAGGGGACGACGGGAGACACACACCAGTTCATCACTCGTCAGGTCAACCTGCTTTATTCCAAACGCCAGCATTCAAACTAGACCAAACAGTTCTCTTGCTTAGTTTTGATTTTACTGTTTATTAATTACCTATGATCTAACAGTATTGTCTTCTAACTGTTCTGAAAATATTTAGTATTTAACTAAACGATGGTTTAAATACACAGGTCCGGGAAACCTAATCTTGTTTCTGTTGGAAAATAACTCCTGAATTCTAAAACGTTATGACCCATAAATTTTAAAATACAACTTGTTATAGGCTTCTTGAAATTTTACATGAAAGAGTTTCAGCCAAATTTCACAGTGAATTTCTAAGAGAAAATGTTTAAGATCCAAGTCTGTCACAAAGCTGCAGTTCCATCTCGGTCTAGAATTCAACTCTTAGGAAGCTGCAGACTGCATGGAGTGCGCCTGGTACTCCTTCTCTAACCCGTGACAAACGACCCGACCTCTATCAGGCAGCTCCCGGAAACACACGGCTTGAGCCGTCAGGTAAGATTCACTTTAACAATGAACACAGACTGTATCTGCCGCTAAAACAAGAGTTAAAACAGCAAGACCAAGTGGTCAAAAATAAATGCTTGAGGCTTAATGAATCTACGAGGGCGGCAAAGAAAAGAAACTGACCCCCTGTGCGCAGGCTGAAATGAGGCATTATTTTGCTGATGTTCTAGCTAGAAGCTCCATCTGAGAACTTATGAGCAAACTCTTTCTCAGTGATGCTTCTGAAGTGAGAAAATCTCCAAGAATAATTTTTGAGTCTGAAATTCTAGGGTCGACTGTCTCTGTTCATGCTGTTTATTCACACGGTTGTAGATACTTCCCTTGCTAGTGTGGCCTTGGAAACGAACAGGTTCAAAGGAAGCCAGGTCAGTCTGCCTCGTCTACTACCTAAGAAAGAAAAGCTTACCACAAACAAGCAGAGATGACAAAAACATTCATACTTCCAGTAAAGAAAAAAATCGCTAAATAAAACACTTCTCTTACTGAGTTTTGATTTCATTGTTTATAATTACCTACAGTCTAACAATATTATCATCTACCACTGTTCATATCAAAAATTCAGTATTTTTAAAAAGATTCAGTATTCAATTAAAATAAATTTAAAATTAAACTTTATTTCCAAAATTACTATACCTTTCTTTGTTTTTATTCACAACTTGCAGTTACTTTGAAATTTTAAACAAGAAGAACATGAGATTTTTAGGCATCAAAAGAGGCTTAGGTTTTTAAAAAGCATGAGAAATACTATAAAGATCTTCAATTCAAGCATTATTCAAACAATCTTGAGTTTAACTGGACTTAAATGAGGGTGGTAGACATTCCTTACACGTGGACACACCCAGGGACCACAGAATGACAGCTACAGGATATCTTCCCTGTGATTCCCATAAAGAAAGGAAGAGAGAACAGAAAGGAACCAGTCTGGCGCTGTTTCCTTCACCTGACCATCAGTGAAGAATGTCTGCAGAACCTGTTATCCTTCACCAACTTTCTCCATGAATACACTTCCAATCAATTCTTCTAGGTAAACATGAATGTTTAGTTGCCTCATGCTAAAACCTGCCATGGAATAGAGCTTGGGTCTACTTGTAGCATCAAAAAACTTCAGAAATGTAAGAGCAAAAGTATTGACAAGATAAGCAAACCAAAACAAATAAACCAATAAACCCCACAAAATCAAACTGAAATACCTCCTGTTTTTCTCATTTATAAACATCAGATTATACACGTCAGACAGTATCCGCTGCAGCGGAAACCTCCCTGGCTGCTGTGGCCTAAGAAGCGACAGGCAAAGAAGTTTCCGTCCCGTAAATCAGTCGCGTGTTTGACTCACCTCATCTCAGGGAGGAAGATCTTCTTATAGCTATTCTCGATGTCCTGCAGATAGGCAGAGGTGACCTTCATTTCATGTGGCTAAACAAAAGCAGAGAAATTAAACGGGGAGACATTCAGACTTCCATCTTCTCCGGTCTGTGCGTGTATAAAACGCGAAGACAATCACAGCACTATTTCCTTACAGCTCACACCGGGCACTGCAGGGACAGTGGGGTGACAGAAAAGGGCCCCCAAATCAGCTAGAATCACTCTCCTACTGCAGCGAACACCTGAGCCTGCCCGAGTACCCCCATAGCGTGACTTTCTCCACACGTTCTAAGACGCACACTTAAGGCAAGAAAGAGGCCTGTTATAAAGCAGCACTGCCTGCCTTTCCGTCTGCCTCCTGCTGAGCGCAAGAATGAAAGAGCACCAAAAATTGGGGGCAGCGGCCTGTCTCTCCGCCATCTGTCCTCACCACACCCTCTTGCCACCCGACTCTCCCTGCATCTCCAGCTTGCTCTCCACCTCTACAGCTCACCCATCTCCCTGCAGCCACTTCTCCCACTCTGTACAGCTCTCGCCTCCCTCATCATCTCAAATGCGCTATGCCAATTTCAGAAACTTGAAAATCCGATTACGAGTGGCAAGTTTTAAAATTCAAAACTCCTTACAGTTTAACACTATCTTCCCAGCCTGTTTTATTTTCTTCGTGTCATTTACCTCTGTTTGATGTATTTCTTACTTATCTCCTTGTTTGTTATAGGTCCCCATCAGCACATGAGCTCCCGGCGAGGCCTCATCCACCCTGCCCACTGGTGTGCTCCCAGCACCAGCAGCATCCAATACAGAGTGGATGCTCAGCAAACATTTACAGGAGAGAGAGGAAGGAATAAAGAAACCAATAGGCCTCTGTTTCAACTGACAAAATGAGGAAAATATTCTAAAACTGGATTATCAAAAATCATTCAGTCGTACCCTTAAAACGGGTGAATTTTAGAGTATAAATTATGTTACTAAAGCTGTTCAAAGTAAGAAGAACCCTATCATCCAGAGAATAAGTACTCCACTCGTATTAATTCCAGTAATGAGATGGGGCACAGGGAAAGGATGATACAGGCAATGTGGCACTTCATGGTTCTGTCAGAAGGGGAAAGACTGCAATCGGGAGTTCTACTTTCCAACGAGGACGTGACGTCTGGGCAGAGACCGTCTTTGTTCAGCTCTGCGGCCTCCCAGGAGCCTGGCACAGGTGCAGTACATATAGGAAGTGCTCTGTCTTAGAGGAGTGAGCGAGCGAAATCAACAAAGTACACAAGAGGTGATATGGCTCTAAATCTCTCCCATTAACTATGTTCCGAGTGAGACGAGACTAAATGCTGACTGATTACAAAAGAAACTCCAGTGTATATAAACACAACCATCTCAGGAATCTGACCTGAACTTACTCCATGAACTGTTTAGTTATTATCACTTTGACTGCTTTCTCAGAGTCTAGAAATGGTTTCCGGAGACACAGGTGCATTGAAATAAAAATCAAAACAGGACAATGACTCGCACTGGATAACACGGTGTCTCTTTTACAAACCTGGGTAGTTTTAGCTTCAGTTTAAGACTTGGCTCGGAAAAATTAAAAAGCTGAAGCTCTACTTAGACCTCAGAATTATTTCTGAAATACTGTTTTCCCAGATAACAAAAGAATTAACTGAAGAATGTTAAATATATGACTTTTCTCAACGTCAGCATAATAAGCAAACGTGCCCAGTCACTCCACTGAGAAATGAACATTTTTAACTTGCAGTTCCCTCCTTTGCCACTTGATGGAAGGTTCTTGGAAGTCTAACTACACCACATCCTTGAAAGCAAATGCTTAGGTAGTAAAAGGTTCGGAGTGAAGAGAAAGGCATATATAGATGTCTCACTGTTTCTACTACCGCAAAACAGAGAAGGAAAGTTAGTCTCACAGATCTTTCAGGAGCAGCAAAAATTAACCAGAGCTAAGGCCAGCACAGTGGCTCACTCCTCTAATGCCAGCAACTCTGGGAGGCTGAGGCAGGCAGGTCACCTGAGGTCAGGACTGTGTTCCAGGTTAATCACAGTTCTAAGCGCTGACTAGACGCAGCGTGTAACTGTGCTCCAGGTGGGTCGCAGTTCTAAGCGCTGACCGCACACAGTGCATGACTGTGTTCCAGGCTGTGACCAGCCTGACCAACATGTAGAAACCTCATCTCTACTAAAAATACAAAATCAGCCAGGCATGGTGGAACATGCATGTAATCCCAGCTACTCGGGAGGCTGAGGCAGGAGAATGGCTTGAACCTGGGAAGTGAGCGTTGCGGTGAGCTGAGATCACACCATTGCACTCTAGCCTGGGCAATAAGAGCAAAACTCTGTCTCAAAAACAAAAACAAAAAACAGAGCTTTACTGTTGCCCTTCTAAGAACCCACCATTCAGAAAGGTATTTGCTGAGCACCTACAAGAATTCCAGCACAGAGGATGGGCACTAGAATGAGAAACAAGCAGGCAGTCCTGCATTTTCATCACAATATCGAAAAGGAGATCATATTCTCCTCCAGGAAAACACACAACACAGTATTAAACAAGAACAAGCCACAGAGCAAAGATGGTCTTTGTTTCATCTCGGGATCCCCCATCAGGATGCCAGAGCTACCCACGGCCACAGGGTCACTTCAAAAGGCCTTGCTTCGAGGCCACCTAATTAAGATCTAATGAAAACCACGAAGAGTAAATGGATGTATGTGGAGATCACTGCTCTACTGCTCTGATGATGAAGGTTATCAGAAATCGCTTTCAATGTGTAAAACAATGGTAAGACACAAAAAGCTCATCAGAGAACAGAAAGGTCCGTGACAAAGGGATGGAGGATGCTCTGCCAGGAGGCCCCCCCAGCCTCCCAAGAACAGCAGAGGGGGCTCAGGGACAGTAGAGAGGCCACAGAGCACTGGTGGGCAGCAGATCCGCAGGTGGTGGCACCAGGCCGTGCCCTGGGGTCTCTCCCCC
This sequence comes from Callimico goeldii, assembly GCA_963573925.1. Lineage (NCBI taxonomy): Eukaryota > Metazoa > Chordata > Mammalia > Primates > Cebidae > Callimico > Callimico goeldii. Next base: position 43,486 of record CAUYOR010022257.1, read on the forward strand.
ACCCCTGCAGACGCCCTCTGTCAGGTGGGACCAGGGTGTGTGTCACCCCTCCTAGTGAGGACTGGCAGGAATTAGTATGCTATTAAAACAGGACTTTTAGTGCTGATCTACGTTAAAAATAGAGAGGCTCGGCCTTTGATTGAAAAACGGCATTACATCTCCCTTCTTCTGAATCCGACGCTGGATCTCTGGAACTGGCACATCCAGGTAGATCACCAGGTGGGGAGGCAGGTATTCGCAGATGGTGACCTTCTTCACCTCGTTGTAGTGCTCCACACCTGGCACACACAGGAGAAAGGGGCTTTGTCACCTAACAGTCCCCATGCAGGTTTCTAAAACATGCTCCTCATTGAATAAAAGGGCAGAGATACATGCAATCCTCAGAGCCACGTACCAATCTACAAATCATATCACGGTCACAGTTCTAAGCACTGACCGCACATGGCACGTGACTGTGTCCCAGGAGGGTCACAGTTCTAAGCACTAAGTTTTGCTTCTGAGGCAAGGTATAGGTCACACCAGATGAAAGTCACAGTTCAGTGATCTTTGAACTGAAATATATTCCATATGCCTGCAGTATGTATATTTCTCCATGGTAATAACAGATAAAAGAGTCTGGTCTTCTCTAGAGAAAAACACTTTAGTTTTCAAATAACTCAGCTAAAAATTGTCAAGCTACATTTATCCAGGTTCAGTAAGTATAATCGGCTACACAGAAGTAGGTACTGAGTCAGATTTAGTGACAACATGAAATTGAAAGCAGCTAAGGCTGAGGAATAATTCTCCTGAAGTGACCACCACACAGAACGCATAACGCAGACGGCACCCACAGGGCCCATGCTGCCTGAGGGAACCCTGCTGCTCTGCAGAGCACTCTACACCTGCACATGCTCACACACACACCCGACCACCTGGAAGCCAGCAGGGAGCGCGCCAGTGCGAGTGGAGAGGCTGTGTAGAGAAGCCATCCCCTCTGCAGCGTTTCACACGGTGGAACCTTCCAGAAGTGACAAGCAGGCGGCCACGCTAGGGTCCACAGAAAGACAACTATTTCGCTTTAAAGGAAATGGGCTGGGAACAGTGGCTCAAGCCTGTCGTCTTAGCACTTTGGGAGGCCGAGGTGGGCACAGATTGTTGGAGTCCAGGAGTTCAGGACCAGCCTGGACAGCTTTGGTGAAATCCTATCTCTACCAAAAATACAAATATTAGCAGTCTCATAACCCAGTCTCAAAATAAACAAACAAATGAATGAATAAAAGTTTAAAAAATTTAAATTAAAAAAAGGTCCAGTGAGTATTCCTAGTAACCTTACTCTAGAGGCAATGGTGAGACGGGCCTTTGGCTCAGGGTCAGGGACAACATGACTAGAAGAACAAGACCACCAGGAGGAGGTGTGACAAAGCGAAGGACTGAGGCTGGCAGTGGGTGCTGTCCACCTGCGCATACAAACACAAACCCAGGTCCAGGCAGAGTACGCCGGGCCTCGGGTCTGCCTTCTGACAGCTGGACCGCTAGCACGCCAGTCTCTCCCCAGACTGAGGTGAAACCTCCCTTCACCAAGTCTCACCCTCACCCTTACTTCCGTTGACACACCACTTCTCAGATGGTTCCCGCCATGCTCTGTGCCACCTGTCCTTTAGCCAACATGATCTGCTTCCCCCAGCCCAGCACTGAAATGACTCTGGCTAACGTCACCAGCCCCCCAAAAGGTGAAATGTGGTAGTCACTTCTCCCTGGGGGTTCCATTTCTGGACCTCCCCCCCACGCCTGAAACAAGAATGCCCACTGTCAGGGCTGGACCCCCCCCCACACCTGAAGACAAGAATGCCCACGGTCAGGGCTGGACCCCCCCTCCCAATGCCTGTGCAGTGCCCCTCCTGAGCAGCAACTCCCACTGTGCAGCCTCCCTGTGGAACACACCTGTCCCACCCCGACTTCCTCCCAGATAGGCTCTTTCCCTTTCTGTCTGTCCTCAGCAGATGCACCCTTCAGTTGGAGGCCTGAAACCATTTTAAACTCATCTAACCCTGTCCCTGCCATGCTAAAAACCCTCCAGTGATCACTCACTAGTTTCAGGACGAAAGCCAAGCACCCTCACCAAGTCGCAGCCCTGTCCTCGTGCGGCCTCATCCAGCAGCATCTCCCCCAGCACAAGCCCTCCCCACGGGACACACGCAGGTTCCTCCACCATACCCACACCTCCCTCACTCCCAGTGCGCTCCAGGTGACTCACCAGAAGCCCATTCGTCAAAACAGCTGCCCCTGACACATCCCTCCCATCTCCCAGCCGGTCAACATTTCTGCCGTGTGCCCCACAGAACCCGGGGGCGATGCGCAGGAGCTGCTCAGTACACTTTCTCGCGATTAACCATCTCCCGACCCTGGGCCTGCGGGAGCCCTGTCTGAGGTTCCTTCACATTCATATCCCTAGTACCTAAGAGAGCCTGGCACGCCGCAGGCACTCCAGAAACACTGGCTGGTGACCTGACCTGCTGCCCAGCATGTCCAGGGAGGATCAGCCCCCACGAGAAGCAAGGGCTGGCACTGCTCTTGTGGGCCACGAGCTCACAGGTGGAGAACCCCTCCACAGAACCGTCACGTGGCTTGCTTTGGCCTCCCCTTTCAGGAACCAAGAGCACTGACTGGGAGCTCCCAGATTCCCGCTGCCCACCGGCTCCAATCACCCCGGTCTATAGATGAAATGCCATCCGTAAGACTGTCCGCCAGGCCTGTCCCACACACCGCCCAGTACAGTCCTAGACATCCCAACCCCACCCTGGCTCCCCAAGGTCAGCCTGCTTCTAACCCGGGGCTCTTCGTTCCCTTCCATCTGCCACTTGTCAGACCTTCCCTAGTGCGGCCACACAAATCGAGTGTCCTGAAAGACGGCAACGTGTCAGAGGGAAGGGCTGTGACGATGTAAAACTGGAGCATCGGTTACAATCACAGCACAGGTCCAGGAAGAACGGCAGGGGATCGCTAGGGCAAGCCGAGAGTGGGGCCGGCTCTTGAGGGGGCAAGACTGTGGGGCTGCGGTTTAAGCCGTGCCTGTTTGAGGTCCGGGGCTCCGATCTGCTCTCACAGGGAGACATGATATCGCAGGAGGGAGGAAGGGTGGAAGACACCTCGGGAAGTCCCTTTTTCCAGGGGAGACTCATGAAGTAATGGCATCTATACACCTCCCTCCCGGACACTCATAAACCCAGTGAGCGCAAGGTGAGTCTGTCACAGCCTTTGCAAAGCCACACCACACACCCACAAGCCTGTCTGCAGCCCTGACTCACACTGCTTTCGGATGTACCCCTGGTTGTACATGGCGTCCAGGAACACAAAGTCACTGAAGATGGAGCGCTCCAACACAACACCTTGTCCTGTTGAAAAGCAGGTGAAGAGAAACGGAAAATCAGACAGCAATGCACTGGAGACTCATCACTGCATGGCAGAAAAGAAAGTAATGGCCATTCACAATTCCATTTCCACACCAAATGTACAGAGAACAAACACATATTCACAAGTGGGAAATCATTTTCAAAATCTAAAATATCGCTTCAGTTTTGAGCAACGAAACATTGTTTCATTCAGTCAGCTATAACCAAAGCATCCAGTTAATACAAAAGGTGCTTTGTTTTTAAACCATGTATCCCACCCCTACCGAGCCCACCCCACCCTCCTCCTGCCGCTCCCACCCCAGCCAGCTCTCCTGATGCCCGGCCGCTTCTCAGCCTCACTTGCTGCGCTACTGAAGAACACTCGCGCAGCACACAGCACTAGTCCCCAGTGTCCCCGGCCAGCCTCCCTGCAGTCAGTTCTGCCAGGAAGAGGCGTCCCTCATCATCCTACCCAGCCTCTCCCCGTGGCCTCAATCTCAGAGCACCTGCCACATACGTGGGACAACACACTCCTGTGTCCACACTGAGTCTTCATCCCCTACTAAACAGAAGCTTCACCCCTACTGAACACGGGCTTCACCCCTACTGAACACGGGCTTCACCACACACTGAACACGGGCCTCACCCCTACTGAACACGGGTCTCACCCCTACTGAACACGGGCCTCACCCCTACTGAGCACGGGCCTCACCACACACTGAACACGGGCCTCACCACACGCTGAGCACGGGCCTCACCACACGCTGAGCACGGGCTTCACCACACGCTGAGCACGGGCTTCACCCCTACTGAACATAAGCTTCTCTCCCTGTGGCACCCTTAGCTCCTAGAACGGGTCTGGCGCACAGCTGGCATGCACTAAACATTTAATGAATACACTGACCCAGTTCCCATTTGCCCCAAGAATACTGTGCTGGCAGCAAACTGCACTTTGTTTTTCTAAACGGAAAACAGGTTAACACAGCACAAAAGAAAGCAAGTTTTTATTTAATAAGTAAAATGTTTCTTTTTCATTTTAAGAAATGAGTAGTCAGAAGACAGCGTTGAAGAATGCCTCAAAAAGAACATGGATGAGCCCAGATGTCAGTATGAAGTCCCGGCTACGATGTCAGCTCCTGGACTCGCTCCTGGTAAACAACCTCAGACAGCAGACCACACTGTTTTCCCAGGAGTAACACTAACTAAGATCAGGGCTTACATTCATGTAGGAAAAAAAGAATCACTAATAAAATGCTGAAAAAGCAAGACAAGAATTCCACCACCGGAAACTGTGTCGATGCATGTCTCAGACACACACTGCGCCCATGGAGACCTGCAGGAGCACAGGCAGGGGCTCCTGAGCACAGCTCCGTGAAGCAGCCCGTCAGCCGGCCACTCCTGCTGAAAAGCACATTCTTATCTCACAGCTCAGACCCCGTGAAGCCAACCCTCGTGGCAGCTGAGCTGTGAGCTGAGCTCACCAGGGTCACCACTGATCCACCAGTGTGGCAAGCACTGCCATATAAAACAGACACAAAGGCCCCAAGAATGCACCCATCTCCCTCTCTCCACACACAGACGTACCATTTGCTGCTACCTGTGAATTCAGGACCACCGAGCCATGGTAGCTTTGGCCAAAAATCAGCAGTGCATCTGTGGTCCAACGGTCAGGATGTCTAGCAGGCACTGCTGTTTCCTGGGATGAGAACAGTGGCCCCCGGCTGGATCCTAGCCTCATTCTGCACACAAGTAGTCCATGTCCCTGCCCTTTCATCCAGCTTCCCTCCTCCTCCTAACTCTACTTTCCGATCCCAGGCTCCCTAATACAAAGCCCTTGTCCATTTCTTCCCCTCTGGATAACGTCCAGGGAAGCACCCTCCTGTCCTGCACGGGCCTAGGGGACCCTGTGTGTTCCGCCTCCTCTGTCATCGTATCAGGCTGACGTCTACCTTGTGGCTCTCTGGCCCTCCAGGACAACGCTACTCTGTTGTCACCCACACCTCTCCGTCTGTGTGGCACATGAACTACCTTCCTAAGTGTCATCCCGCTTCCTCCTGGACACTTCTATGCTCTCTTTCCCCTTCTGTTCTTGCACAGTTCATGCATAAATGAATATGTAAGTACTGAGGCTTAAACCAGTGCCTTGAGAATTCTACACAATCCATAAACCTCACTCCAGTACCCACAGTGAAACAGCATTAAGTTGCTTTTATTCTGAAGAAAAGTAACAGCATCTCAGGAAATTTACAGTCCTGTTGGAAAGACAGACCCGACCTCCCCAAACACCCTTCAAGAAAAGCTGGCCTTAGCAGCAATTTTAAATGGCTGAATTGTAGAACAGCATTCAAGCACAGAGCCAGTCTGACTGCCAGCGAGCGATACCGCACCTGTGGTCAGCAAGTGCTCCAGGGCGTCGGCGTACTGCAGGAGGCGATTGCAGTACAGCCAGGACTGCAGGCGGTAACTGTTGCCATCATTGCTTCGAGGATCATCATAGAATTTCTCCAAACTGCAGTTGCCACCATAGGCTATGTCCAGGGGCTTCCCATCTCCACTGGTGAGGTCTGCATAGTGTATACCCGCTTCGGGAAAGTGCCTCAAGCCTGAAAAGAGGAATAAGGGGATGCCGCCTAATGCGCAGGCTCCCCCCTGCAGGGAGCGGCACAGACCAGCCAAATACACGGCCCGTCCAAGTAGCACCACCAGGGGTGGCTCCAAAGACCTGGAGGATGTCACCTTCACACCCGGGTCTCATCACGTATGAAGGGAACACACAACATATCGAGTATGCGTGTGGGCAAAAGAGCTGTACGGTGACCTGGAACAGGCTCCTCCTGAAAGGACAGCACCTGTAACCACAGGAGCCTCCTCTAGCAGGAGCAGCTGTCACGTAGGTGCTACCGAAAGGTATAAGGGACACACATCTGTACCAGGAGGTGGGAAGGGGCTCTAACCTCGGCTTTGTGACCAGCTGCGTGGCACTGCTCACTCAGGAGTACATCCACCTGTGAGTGAGTACCATCCTCAGCTCTATTTCAGAGGCTGTCACAAAGTTCAAACACGACAGCTGACGTGGAAGTGGCCTGCTTACACTGTCCACATAAAATTCCAACTCAAATTGACAACCAGCATGAGTTTTTAAATTTTCCAAATATAAAAGATTAAAAACAGCTCTTTCTTGTTTTGTTTTAAAAAAAGCTTCTTCAATAAACAATAATGTAACATACCCACCTTAGGCCCAATTATTAAATATTTAATATTATTTTAATATGAATCAATATCAAAGAAAAACCAGGGAGAGAATAAGTATCGTCCTGTGTAGCATAAACTCGTACCTAGTTGCTCTGCTATTTCTTTTGCAACTCTGCCTTTTCCCGCGCAGATATTGCCATCTACAGTTATCACGATGCTGCGTTCCGTCATTCTTTTGGTGGCTCTCTCCCCAAGTAGGTAGTGCCACATTCCATACCGCAGCTTGCGCCGCGCACTGGTGTGAATTCCTTCCTGAAAAACACAAAATCACACAGCAGCACACTGTGACCACTCCAGTTCTATTAGCAACTATCAGGTAAAAATACCAAGAAACCTCTTGGTGATAAAAATGCCGACATCTACATCTTTATTGCCTATTAATTGCCTGACAGATAGAGTGTCTATTTGTTCACTGCTAAATCCTCAGGGCCTGAAACGGTGTCTAAAATTTTTATTAAATATGTTTACTATGTTCAAAAAAAATTGGATGGATGGATGGATGGATGGATGAGTGGACAGAAGGAAGGAAGCAAGAAAGACAGGGATGGGGGGAGCGCAATATCCACTCCCTAACAAGCAAAAGACAGCAAATTTGAGGCTCATCTTTGGTACCGTTCTCCTTCCTTCAACTGCAGCATTAAATACAAAATCCTAACTCTTCAAACTCTTTGGACACTGCATCACCTCCCTACGCCATGCACTGACTCTGTCGACATCCTCACATCTCTCATCTGCACAGCAAAGCCTGCTTCAACTCCTGTCTCCAACATCCCAATTCATTCTCCTCGCTAAAGTCAAAACAATCCTTCCAAAAAAAGAAAAGAAACAGAACCAAAAGTAAGGCAAACTGAAAAAGTTCAACACATATGATGGGATAATAGCCTTCCTGTATACAGAGATTGTACAGAACAGTAAGAAAAACGCACAGCTTCTTTTAAAATTATAAAACAGGGCCAAAAAACACATGAAAAAGTGGCCAACCTGCTACAGAAAAACAAGGCTATTAACAAGGAGAACGTGCTTTTCCACATATAGAGTGGGAAATACAACTAAAAACGATGCACAGCGTTAGGACAAGACAGCGAGCACCATCATAAACCGCGAATGGTAATTAAAACTAGAGGACATTGGGTCTGCTGCATCAGGAACGGACCCAAAGGGTATATACACGGACCTGAGCAAAGACTGACCTGTAAGAATGCTCAATGGAGCATGACATGTAACACCAAAAATGCAAACAGAAACCCTTAAATGTCCAACCACATATCCGTAGTATGGAATACTAAGTACTCAGAAAATACAAAAGCATTAAAATACTTTGCTGTGAAATTTAAATAAAACAGGAGAACATAGAATAACATCAAGATTTTCTTTCGATCTTGATTTATTTGATAACGGAAAAGTAAGGAAGAAACAAGTTATCAAACATAATGCAAAGGAAACGACCCAATTTTAAAATGCGCAAAGGTGTGAACACCTCTCACAAATGAAGACAATGCAGATAGTAAATAAGCATAAGAGGCCGAACACTGTTTGTCATGAGATCGAAAAGTTCGAACAAAATACCACTACGCATCTATTAGAACCGACAGCAATTCAAAGTAACGGGCAGCCCCGCATGGCGGCGAGGACGCAGAGCAACAGGAGAGCATTCACTGCTGCTGGGAGTTAAATGGCAAGGTCGCTCAGGAAGATGGCCTGGCAGCTTCTTAGAGAATGTCTTACTACATGTCCAGTAATCACTCTTCCAGGTATTACCCAACTGATATAAACATGTATTTCCACAAAGAAATCTGCACGTACATGATTACAGCAGCTTTATTCATAATTGCCAAAAACCTGAGGCATCCAAGATGCCCTTCGGTCGCTGAATGGATTAAGTACATCCGTACAATCCAATATTCAGGGATTAAAAAGAAATGAGTTATCAAGCCACGAAGACATAAGTGAATCTTACACAGGTATTTCTAAGTATTCCAGGAGTCTGAAAAGGCAACATAGTGTTATTGTTCCAATTATATGATACTCCAGAAAAGGCAAACCATGGAAATGGTAGAGATCTGTGGATGTCAGGGGTTTGGGAAAAAGAAGGGCTTAATAGGTAAAGCACAGGGGATTTTTTTTAAGGCAGTGAAGCTACTCTGTATGATCCTATAACGGTGGAGACATGCCATTTATACACTTGTCAAAACCCACAGAGCCTTAACGGCAGAAAGAAGAAACCCACAGAACCTTACAGCACAAGGAATGCACTCAATGTATGCACATTTTTAAAACCTCATTAGGTAACAGTATCCCAGGACGTGAGGCAGAATGCGACAAAGCAATCCAGTCGTGTTACAAATGCACGAAACAACCTGGCTGAGGAAGGTGGGGGCGAGTGCTAGGAAATGAGAGCAGTCTGCAAGAGTAACGGCAGAAGGGAGAGGACACAGCACTGGACTCCGTTTCTGCCCAATATCGCATCACCCCCGCTCCCAGCAGGGCCCGTGCTTTAGAGAGAGAGCTGCTCTGTGAATGACCGAATGACAAGCGCGCGTGCCCCGGCCGGCCACCTGCACTCCGGCCTCCGCATCAGCGCAGCCTCGGGGACGATCACCTCCGCGCTCCAGCGTTGTGCTTAAAGCTGAGATAAAACGGCCTGAAGAAGCACGCGGCCCCCTGAGGTCTGTCCCGGACCGAAGACCAAACAATTCCGGAGGCAGGAGGGGCTGCCCCAACCCACCCCAGAGCGACCCCGGGAGCCGCCGCCAGAGGCCGAGGGAGATGCGGAAGTGCCCCCGCCCCCGCCGCCCGCTCACCACCCGCTGGACGCTCGCCGGCAGGACCCGAGCGGACGCCGACTTCGGGGACAGTCTCAGCAGCCGCAAGGCCATGACTACCCCGTCAGTTCAGGCTCAAGGACCCAAAGGGACGCGGTCGCGACGGGGCCCTCTCCTGAGGTCGGCGCGCCGCTGTGACGTCACGGCCAGGGTGCCCGCGGCGCCTGTCAGGAACTTTCCAACGGCGCGTGGGGGCGGGGCCGCGCCGAGACCCTCGGGGGCTTCCGCGGACACCACGGGCGCGCCTCCCTGCGGGCTGGGCTGAGGGCTGAGGGGTGGGGGTCGCAGGGGAGGGGGGCAGCAGGTCCGCTGCCCGGTTCTGACTTGCTGCGATGGCGGGGGCTGAGGCCGCCCAGGGCGTGGAGCAACTTCTGCGCCCAGTCCCAGGTCCACGCCAGGCGCGGTGCGGACGTCACGCCACCTCCTAGAGAACGTCCCCGGCTCTCAGAACGTCCCAGCGGGGAGGGAGAGGGACCTCTGCCCCGGGCCTCGACTCAGGCACGGGGACCTGCTAGGACGGCCTGGGTGGCCGCTGGAGCTGAAGGCTAAGTGGTGTCATCCAGGGGACCTGCTGTGAACGCTTTAGAAACAGACAGAAAAGCGCACGCTCCAGGTCCGTGTCCTACAAGTGCTCCCGCCGGGGACCTGGGCTCTGGGCCCCACGGAGGAACGTGGCCTGTGAGGTTTCCTTCCAAGTCGGCCTGCTGTTGGGAAGCTGTTGTAATCTGTGCCTCCAGCTTTTTGTTCTTAAACTTTTGTTCTCGACTCTTCAGAAATTATCCTGCAATTGTAAAACAGTGGGAATGCCGTTGTGTAAACTGAGTTTCTAAGGATGTTTCTATAACTGAGGAATTGCTTTTTGTCAAAAATACGGATTCCCGGTCCCCAGCGCAGGAGGGCCTGATTGTTAGATCCTGGACGGACCCTGAAATCTATTTAACAAGGTTTCAGCTGACTCTGACGCAGAGTCCGCATGAAAGAAACACCGTTCGAGACTGCGTTTCACAGGAGCAGGGACCACGCCCACGTCCTCCACTGTGCTCCCGGCCCAGGCGGAGCTCCCGACGCATCACAGATGTGCCACGAAGAGAGTTGTATGAACACACACAACTGGAGTGTGTAACCGGATAGCCCTAAATCCTCCGGTCACACTGAGTCACAGCTTATTTTCAGAGGGAAGGACTCAAGGCCTCCCTCCACATCTCTGTATCTCTAGGAAGTCCAGCATCTTTTTCAGTGTTTCTGAGAATTCTGGGAAATGAATGGGGGATGGGAGGGCGCCTTCAGATTTTCTCATCTCCATCATTATCCATCCTAGCCACATCTGGCCTCCGATGCTCCAGTTGTCTTTCCCAGCTTTACCCCAGGTGAAGACACAACTTTATCTTATTTTCTAAGGCAAGATTCTAGTGTTTCACTTTTTACTGATGGCATGGGAAAAGGAGAACGATTACCATGGGAAACAGAATATGCAATCAGATAATTACCGGACATCGCTTCCTGAAGTTTCTCAAACATTTCCACCAAACGGAATTATTTCTTATCTGCCATGACATTTTGGAAATTGGCTCCCTGTGTCGGGCACGTCTCACACTGCCTCCTCTCCTCTCTGGACGTGCTCGTCTGGAACTGCATTCAAAGGCGTCAGGACTGAGGAGACAAAATACAGGGAGGCGGGGCTCCTGGGTGATGGTGCCTGGCTCAGCTGGTGGTGTTGGAGGACTTGTCAATCGAGAGGGACAATGAGCCCCCTGGGCAGCAAACCGTATACTCAGCAAAACCATTCTTCGGTGGTTAGTGCGGACGAGGGAGACGAAGGCATCCTCAGGTGATGAAAAATCGAAGATACTTTGTCTCCAGCGGACTCTTCCCTCCTTCTCAACCATAAAGAAAATAGCACAAGACGGCTAGGGCCTTCAGAACCACAGAATAGGTAAAATGGGGGCGAATATAATACATTATCCCTCACCTACTGAGTTTTTAAAATTATATTTGGTGGTTAAAACAAATATTGTGACATTGTTAATGCAGTGCTCACTGCATACATAGGAAATATAACAATCACTATATAGAAAATGGGGAGGGTAGTCACCTGAATCACAGAAATCTGCAATACTCCCCTGAAGCAGTAAAACATCCACCTAAATAGGTTGTGAGAAGTTAAGGAAATACAACAATCACTATATAGAAAA